>OMOV01100882.1:0-10223 GCA_900312565.1 Beryx splendens | reverse complement strand
TTTCCAAGTTGAGTCCACAGGTTAGCACAGAATCAGCTAAGGTGCCTGTTTAGCTCCTTAGCTCGGCATCTAGGCTAAAACTGTGATACAGCTATCTATAAAAGCACTTGCAGTGTACATACATTAGTATTTAGTAATCCATCATTGGTAAAACTCAATCTTTACAACTTCAAAGAAAGCTTGCAGTATTATCTACCTCACATCCTGTAGTAGGAGGTCAGGGTACTAAAGTATAATCCGTTTTCCCTCAAAAACCAAAAATGATAAAAACAAGAAAACGTGCCCGTTTTTTCGTTTTTGGTTTTTGAGGAAAAACTGATTATACTTTAGTACCCTGACCGTAGGATGTCACAGCTCAGACTGTATTAAGCCTCTGACATCTGATCATTCTAGAGGGGGCGTGGCTAAAACTGGATGGAATAGATGTAAGTTCTTAACAATGGGAATGAGTATTTTAAACTTTACTGTGGCATTGTTGGCAACAATTTACTTTGTCTTTTACTATCAAATAGTTAATCTATCATAATCTAACCTAACCTAAAGGGTACATTGAAAAATAAAAAACAGAGACAGTGCAGATGAGATTAAATCAAAATGCTAGCTAGATGTTAGCCTAACTTATTGGCCCCTTGCAAAAACGCAGAAAATATTTGTTAGCAGCCATACAATGTGTTTTGAATGTAAGCAGGGTTTGAGAGGTATATTCAAAATCTTACCAAGGTATTTGGCGGCACCCCTAGACTGTCGTCTCGGCACCCACGTTGGGAAAGCCTGCCCAAGAGAGGGCACGTTGTAGGGGAGACTGTAGGGCGCTACATGTCATTTTCTTCACTGGGATTTTTTAAAAATCTCCACTGTAAGGGCACTTCATCATGTTTTCTCACTTGGAAAGGCATCTAAGAGGGCACTTCATGAGTTTTTCATCAGAAGGCACCTGTAGGGAACCTCAGGTTTATCCCATTGTAAGGGCACCTATATGGCACCACATCACATTTTCTCCACTGGAGGGGCATCCATTAGGAAACTTGCCCACATTCTCACGTATGTGAGCAGCACTGCAGCACTGCATCACATTTTATCACCTGGAGGGGCACTTCTCCATTAGAGGAGCACCTAACTGGGCGCTTCATCATGTTTTCTCACCTGTAGGAGTGCCCTATAAGCACTGGATTCCATTTTCTCTACTGGAAAGGGCACCCATAGGGAACGTCAAGTTTAGGTCATTGTGGGCACCTTATAGGGCACTGCGTCACGTTTTCTCCACTAGAAGGGCACTTAAGACACGTTATCGAATTTTCTTGCTCTAGAGGGAACATCATCATAATTTATTGCATGAAGGGGCACCTAGAGAGCACTCAATCTTTTTTTTTTCATGTGAAGGGCAGCCAATAGGGCACTTCCTCTCGTTTTCACTAGCGACACTTTTTCAATCATGGGCCCCTGGTGCCCCCCTGAGTCTGCCAGTGTAACTATCAACACAAAGTTTGTACAGTGTGTGTGTGTGTGTGTGGGGGGGTCTCCTCCTCCCTGTCATATATGTTTATAACCTGCTGCTGCGACCCGTGGGAGAGCGACCTGTCTGTCACAAGGCGTGGTGTCATTGGAGCTTCCGTAATAGTCACGCCAGGAGCACAAAGTTAGAAAAGCAATATTTTTTGTGAAGGTTTATTTTTTGGCATTTTCATGCTTTATTTGACAGCGACAGTGTGAGAGAGAGACAGGTGAGCCACTGAGAAAAGTCAGTTTTAACCCATACCTGTGTGGCACAATTCAATTCCATGAACTTTAAAAAGTTTAATTTTGAAAGCCACACCGGCTCACTTCCGGTCTCGCTCTACCGGACTGGCGGGTTTGATTCAGGCTTTGCAGGAAGCTCCCATACTACCTCAGGGTTAGGGTTAGGGTTAGGGAGGATTCTTGCAATAGCAGCGCGTCGTTTACCTGACTTTCACCGCACATATTTAAGGAGGAGACATGCGAGCTGGTTCACACTGCGCCTGTTTTTGTTTGCATGACGTCTTGCTAATGTTAGCTAACTAGCTTCCAGCAATGTCAACGTGGCGCAGACTGCATGTGAAGCTGCGGGTGGCTCATGGATTATACACCTCCAGACGAGTGACACAGCAACACACATGGCTTTGTGGACATGGAGGTCAAAGCCTGAGCACCGGCAGGCCTGTCCAGAATGACTTCTTCAAAGGTGGGGTGGACAGCAGCTTCAGTGCCCCTAACGTTAGCCCGGAGACGTGCCGTTTGCTCTTAATGTCATGTCAAACTCTGTTCACAAATGGAAATCTGCCTAATGCTGCCTTGCTTATCGTCAAAATACATATCTGGTAGAACGTGACTGGGACCTTTTATTAATTATCAAGAGCAATACAATTCATCAGGCTCCTTGAAGCATTACTTATTTAAATAACATTTCAACTACTGGTTTTGGTTCTCGCTGCCGCCCACCACGCTGTGTTTTGGTGTTAGAAGGATGCGAGTAACAGGCGAGCCAGTGATAAAAGTTGAATTTTTATCAATATAACTACTGCCAAGTGGATTGTTGTGTATGCCGAATTGAAGAGCACTTGCTAATTATATAGAAAAGGTATTGAGTCTTACCTTATGACTGTGTACCATTGCTGATATGCAACGCCACATCAAATTGCCAGAATTTTGAATGGAGTTTGGCTGTGTTGTCTTTCTGTACGTGAGAATGGCATCTATCGGGGCTAGGGCTTCTGCTCTATTCCAGAGAGTAGAGTCATTTGTTTCTTACAGTGTCTGTACTAATGCAGGGGGTCCCATATGTTTCATGTGAAGGACCCACCAGACAAATGCACTTTGTCTTCTGTCTGTAGTATAGGTGGAGAATGTGAAGCTTCTGACCACAGTAGTCAACTTTATGTTTTATCTCATTGTGTTAGCGACCCCTTGAACCCCTCTGTAGGACCCCTTGGGGTACCTGGACCCCAGTTTGGCAACCACAGTCTAATAGACAGACACATAACTCAGCTGTAACAAGCAACCATTTAGCCCAACAGCTCACAAACCATTCACACAACATACATAATGTATGGGAGAATAAGCTTTCTGCTTTTGTGCTTTAGACCTGGAGTCCCAGCTGGCAGCCATGAGGAAGAAGGCGGCGGACGCCCTGCCAGGAAGCGACTGGAGTCCCCTGGAGAAGAACCCTAACCTTCCTCCAGAGAGGGCGGACATAGTGATCGTAGGAGGGGGTGTGGTGGGCTGGTCCATCGCCTATTGGCTGAAGAAGAAGGAGACGGTGCGAGGAGGGGTGCGGGTGGTCGTGGTGGAGAAGGACCCAACGGTGAGGGGGGCCGCAACTTCAAGCCTCATAGTCTTGAGTCAAGCTTGGGCTGCGTGGTTTTATATTTCACTTATTACAGCTGGGCAGACTGCAGCTTCAGTCCTTGTTTCACCAAACATTTCCAACTGTTCCTGTAACCCCCTGTTAAAATTCATTACTGATTTGGGGAGAATAGATTTCACAAAGGAAAAGATAATTCATGATCCATGTGGGGAAACTGGGTTGTTGCAACAGTAATTAGTAATAGGACACAGCAAAGAAAAACAGAGTTAGAGAAGTAAGAATAGAGCAGGTGTGGGTATTTAAACATAATTCAGGCAACATTGATTGAATGGCATGAAAAAAATGAACTAGTGTGTTATTAGAGTGTGCAAAATAATAGCAGCAGAGCATACTGAGACAGAAAAACTAGAATATAAAATTGTACCAAAAATATGAAATGTATGCAGAATGAAATAAGTGAAAAGAAATATGTAATATGTATAACAAATTAGAAGAATGTGAAGAAAAACCAAATATGTGAATTCACAGCAGTATACATGATGTGCAAAACATCTGCAAAAGGCCGTACATATGTACAGGAACTGTTAGTTATGTGGAGGTGCACTGTGTGAAGTCGTGAAAGTAAAAGCCTTAATGATGAATAAAACACAACCACAGGGAATTACGCATGTTTAATGCTAACCAGTGTATTCTTCTATCCCAGTGTTAGCTGTGTAAACCTAATGCAAGTCTGATTCAAAACCATCGACTCCTCAGAAATCCTTGCGTTTGATTTGATATATAACTGTATTTATTACACAAGTTTGCTGAATACCTCAATTCTGATTGGCCGATGAAGGCATTCTGAGATCTGTTGTTTCCGAATGACAGACCACAGACCACTTTGACTAATCATATCACTGACTAATCATATCAAAGTTGATTTTGTTCATGTCTAATTAATTTAACTGGCACCCCAAAAAAGACGTTACTCCTCGGCTAGTGTAGACAGTCTTAGTTTTTTGGTAGAAGCTTGTAAATTACTTTAGTTTGTAGTAAAATCTATTTAAATCAATATTTTGTGTCTTTGGTAAAGTGGCTTAATGCTTCTGGGATTATTTAGAAGTAACAGCCAACTTGCTGTACAGTATCCTTACATAACTGGTATATAACTGCCTCCCGCTGTGTCTGTTCCTCCCCAGTACTCCCGGGCCTCCACAGTTCTGTCTGCGGGGGGGATCCGGCAGCAGTTCTCCCTGCCGGAGAACATCCACTTGTCCCTGGCCTCTGCAGAGTTCATGAAGAACATCAATGTAGGTCACTCGGAAGTAAATCACTCGTGTCGAGCCGCTGCCAGGTCACCGCACACTGTGAATGAGTGAACAAACCTTTAAATCTAGCAAATGTCGCAGTGACCCATTGGGAGTAAGAGCTTATGTCATGTTGATGTGTGAGGAAGAGCAGCTTGTATATACCAACTGGGGTTTTTACTGATATGAGTTTCTGGAGGCCGATACCATTTACCAGTTACCCAGAACTTTTATTCTTGTCAGGGTGGAAAAGCCTCTGAAACAGCATGTAGGCCATCATGGGACACTAAAACTGTCTGTTGAAACCAGGATAATAATAATTTTACAATAAATATGTAATCAAACAAACTGCATAATATCCATCATATCAGAGGTGGACCACACTGACTGAACTCGATCCCATTTTTATGAATAGGTAAACATTGGCCCCATATATTGGTCTAACCTTAATATCAACTTCATCCCTCCCCAATACCAGAGGCTTATCTGTCCTATCCAGGTCTCTCTTAAGGCTCAAATGCTTATAGCTGTGTGTTTGCTCAGTCCAATGTGATGCAGCCCTCTAGCAGATGTTTTATGGATTTTCTCCGTAGGGTAGAAAATGATTATCTGTGGAGGTTTATGAGTCCAAAGTGATGAACACATTGTCCTCCCAGGAACACCTCAGCGTGCTGGATGAAGAGCCGGTGGACCTGCAGTTCAACCACTCAGGATACCTCTTCCTGGCTAGCGAGAAGGTGGCCCATATCATGGAGGAGAACTACAGCACCCAGAGGTATCAGTCCTCGAACTTTTGATATGATTCTGTGACTATTTCTGCATTGGAAAGTTGGGAATTTGGACTTACTTGTACTAGGGGAAATGCAGTGGAACGGCCCTTTAAGTCAGAATTCCCAGTAGGAAACCCAGGCAAGATTTCTCAACCCCATCTGATGTCACATGAACATGGTGGCACACACTGTGGTGTAAACGCTACACAGCATTACTTTTAACATGTTTATAATCCTCAAAATACACTTCAGTTCCAAATCTATCAGTCACCTGTGTGGTAAATGGGGAAACTTAGAAATTTGAAATGTAAAGTTGCTCACAGTTGCTGAGGGGCACATTTAAATCTCGTGTGCAACCTACCAGCTGGGAATTTGCAACTTCCGACTTCGACTGGAACGCAGCACGTCTCATACTTCTGCTCAACCTGAAATGATTATTGTTGCATGACGCTAGGTACGCCGGAGCCAAAGTATCACTTCTATCTCCCACGCAACTGAAGGAGAAATTTCCATGGATCAACACGGACGGTGTGGTGCTCGCTTCATATGGTGAGCGTGAATAATACACAGCTCCATGTTTAATAACAGAGAACAGAGAAATCATTCCAGTGTGTGCATCCATCAAGCTCTCGAACACTCGGAAGATTTCTTTCATATTACGACACCTATATATGGTCAATTAAGCAAAATGTATGTCTTCCCTTCCCTTCCTCTTCCGGTCTCACCCAGGGTTGGAGAATGAGGGTTGGTTTGATCCCTGGACTCTGCTGAACGCCTTTAGAAGGAAAGCCATCTCTATGGGCGTCATTCAGTGCTTTGGAGAAGTTACAGGTTTGTTTTGGCCTCCTAACAACAAAACATACTGATGTGCAGTTTCAGATCCTGAGCACTGGGGATCTTCTCTATTCAATAAACATTTTTCAGATCACTAGTTTTGATGATCACTCTTATTGCCTTCCAGCAGTCCCAATCTAACAAAAACCTGGTGTGTTTATTTTTAAGCCTGTGGCTTTTGTATTGATTATCCCTGTGTGAACCGAGAATGATCTTGTGTTGTTTATCTAGTTGGAACAGCCAGTTGTCTGCCGGCTAGTATTAACGCTGATGTCTCTTCTACAGGTTTTAAGTATACAACAAACTTAATGACAACTGTTGATGGTGACTGTGTGGATTTCAAGAGGATAAATTATGTAAATGTAAGTGTGACTGTATATGTCCTGTGTAGCTGTGATGGTTTGCCTACATTTTTGACATCATCTGAAATGATTGTGCATTGATAGTGTTAAACCGTGTCTCTTTATTTTGGTTTTTAATTGGCCTTAAATTCAATCACAGGAAGCATGAAAAGGAATTTGGCCTGGAATTTTCCTGAACCTTGCCAATACCCTGCACTACCACCAATGTCTTTACACAGTCATCATTTGCCAGCTCACAAAAGCAGCTTAATTTCTGTAGCCTTGAAAAATGTAATATTTTTATGTACTCTGTACAATGAGTCAAAGAGTTGGACGGCAACAACACCATTTTCTTTTTTTTAAATGGGGGGATGGAAGAACAGAGGAATTTTCTTGGCTTCATGTTTGGTTCATCTGCCAAAGATTGTGAACCCCTTTGGGGCGCCCCGGTAGCTCACCGAGGAGAGTGCGTACCATTTAAGGTTCAGTCCTTCCCGCAGCGACCCGGGTTCGAATCCGGCCTGCAGTCATTTGCTGCATGTCCTCCCCTCTTTCTTTCCCATACGTTCCTGTCTCTCTCTCACACTATCCCTATCAAATAAATCATAAAATGCCAAAAAATAAATAAAAAAAAGAAAAGATTGTGAACCCCTTTGATATATTTGTACACCTGAACCCGTACCAGACGAACTGCATCACAGTCTGCATGAATGGTGAATGCTTTGTGTTGAGCAGGTTCAGATGCCCAACAGTCTGGAGTACCAGCCGGTGGAGTGTGCCATTGTAGTGAATGCAGCAGGAGCCTTTTCTGGAAACCTGGCAAAGATGTTGGGCATTGGCTTTGGTCCCAAAGACACCTTAGCTGGAATCCCCTTGCCTGTGGAGCCTCGGAAAAGGTACATCATTGAACCAAGGGAAATATTTCCCCTGTCAAGCTTTCAGGTGCTGTCTGTTCAATTTCATTGAAAAGGCTGGCAGCATTTGCCTTTACTAAAACCTTTACTAACACCTGCCCCCCTTGCCTTAACAAGCTGCTAACCCATCTAAAAGGACTTAAGTCTGGGTTTCAGTGGAGAGTTTTAGTGTCCCATGATGGTCCAAATGCTGCTTCAGAGGCTTTTCCACCCTGACAAGAATACAAGTCTGGGGGAAACACTCAATAGTTGTAGTGTTTGGATTTTTTGGCATGAAATTGGTAAAATTAAGATATTGAATGTTGACATTAATCAAATGAGTTGAATGTGACTGCTTCAATAACAGGAAAGTGCAATTTACAAGAGATTGTACATAAGAAGTTGAAGACTTTGTCACTGCGGTCCATCACAGCTATTGTCCAACTGACTTCTCCTTAAACCTTCTCCAGGTATGTGTATGTAGTCAACTGTCCTGATGGTCCAGGCCTGGACACCCCCTTCCTGATCGACCACTCTGGAGTTTACTTCAGAAGAGAGGGGTTAGGAGGGAACTACATCGCTGGGGCATCGCCAGAAGAGGTTTGTAGTAGTACTAAGCACTTTCCCTGCCTATTTTTATAATGGGAATGAACGATATAATGGAAGTTATACAACTGAAGTGTGTTTCTCTCTGCCTGGCCTCAGGAGGAGGAACCAGATTCCAGTAATCTAGAGGTGGACCACCAGTTTTTTGAGGAGAAGGTTTGGCCCCACTTGGCCCAGCGTGTTCCTGCTTTTGAGAGCCTGAAGGTAGGGTGGGATCCTTTTGGGATAAAGCCTAGTCCTAGATTGAAAAGCCAGCCCTTTATGTCGTATCATAAGTCCAGTATATCAGGTTCTCCATGTTTCTTTGTTTGGTAAATCATTGTTAAGATATGATATCCTTTTCAAACACTGACTCCCACTAGGGTTCAGCCGATATGTTTTTTGTTTAAAAAAAAAATTTGGATTGACACTGCCAAAAACTGATATTTTCTGCCGATATTCAACATCTTTGAATCTGACAAACATAAAGTAGATGTGTTCATGCAGGATTCATGTGGACCCCAGTCAAAATATCTCATTATAATCAATTCAGGTTTAAAGCTCCCATACACAACCAGTGTAGTATTGATCAATTCTACTATAAATATGTAATCAAAAAAAACATCATATCCCCATCATTCGTAGTTGGATGACACTGACTGGCTCATATCCGGTTCTTAATTTAAGGCCAATATTGTCCCCCATATACTGTATAGCTCTAACCCTACTTGAGACCTGAACTCTTTTATGTATCCTCAACCTGAGGGAAATTCCGCCCTCTTCCACTCGTCCCTCCTCTCAGGTCACCAGCGCGTGGGCAGGCTTCTACGACTACAACACCTTCGACCAGAACGGCATCATGGGTATTCACCCATTGGTCAACAACATGTACTTCGCCACCGGCTTCAGCGGCCACGGCCTGCAGCACTCCCCCGCCGTGGGCCGAGCCATGGCAGAGCTGATCCTGGACGGGAACTTCAAAACGCTGGACCTGAGCGCCTTCAGCTTCAGGCGCATCCTGGCCCAGGAACCCATCCTGGAGAGGAACATCGTCTAGAAGAAAAGTAGCTTTGGTACGTGTTGTTCACGCTCAGCTCCACGGAAGATATCCGTTTAGTGTGACTTTTCTAATCGGCAAATGTACATTCCGTGTAGAACGTCCCTTGAGAGATGAGACGGGTCAAAATGCCTTAGAATCGTTTTAATATGTAATCAAACAAACTGCATCGTATCCATCTTATCGGAGCTGGCCGGCATGTACTGACAAGTAATCGTCCTTTTCCGCATTGTTATGATTCACTGGTGAATTTGGCTTTGAAATGACAATATAGTGACTGTTTGAGGCGGTAGTGAGCACGTTTCCTTTTAGCTGATTCACAAATTTGAAGTGGACAAAGGAGCAACAAGCAAATCAGACACAAAAGTTGAGATTTTATTTCAGTTCGAGCCGCTTGGTGGATCGCTTGTGTTCCGAATTAACCGTTGGATCGTAACGATTCAGGAATAGTCTTGAGTGATGTTCTACAATTCATGTATGTTTCCCGATAAGGAAGGCATCAGTAACTTGACAGGGCCTTGCATGGAGTTTGGCATAATGATGTTCTCTCCGTACATGAGAGAATGGCACGTATCGGGGCGAGAAGACGAAGTGGGAAGAGGAACTGCCTGTCCTGTTGGGAGTGAAGGACAGTTTGACAAGTGGGACAGGATGGAGAACAGCTGGTGACCCTTGTTGGGAAACTTTGTCCGAACTGCTGGGAAGTAGCGATTTTGGCTTTAAACTTTCCATTGGACAGCTGTGAATGTCTCGTACCATTATGCAATATGTTTGCAGCATAAAAGAAGAGTGTGTATGTATATATGTATACAGAAACTTTTATATGAAATAACTTCTATTTCCTGTGTTAATGCAAGAGGGAAATTCCAATTTTTGTATTAATGGAATTTACGGAATCCATGTGTGATGTAATCCTGAATCCAGATGAGAGATTTTCATGAAGAATCAGCAGTTGATCTTTGTTGTGCATCACATCGATCAAACTCATCGATTTTTATGATTTTGTGGAAAACTGAACGTGAGTTTTGTCATTATTCTCTATCTCTCTCTCTCTCTCTTTGGAAAGGGTGCTGTATATGATTTGTGCACCAGATGGAGCCATTACAGTGGGGAGCTTTTCACATCCAGTGAC
>OMOV01100880.1:0-10272 GCA_900312565.1 Beryx splendens | reverse complement strand
AAATGCTCAAAGCAGCCCAGCACCAACAGTAGAAGGGACAGTTTTTCTTTCCAAGAACACGTATCTACCGTCTTTTGCTTTGTCATATGTTATCTTCGGCTCTCTTGAACCTGTTGCCAAGGTGTGACTGGGCTAAGCATAGACTTGCATGCTCAGTATACTAAATGCCCTATCTATATCAGACATGGGTGCTTAACTGTCCCCTGTACTGTTGGTGTCCTCCTTCATTCCTCCATCCACCTCTCCCTCCTCCTCCTCCATCCTTACCTCCATGAATGGTATGACGAGCCGGCTTGGTCCCCAGGAGCGAGTGTGGGCTTCCATATCAGCTAGACACACAACTCTTTAACAGTCGCACACTAAAACAAAGGAGGGGTGCAGATACTTCTGCTGCACAGCAAGGTCCAAACCATCAATCATAAAGATTGTTCATAACAGCAGTACAAGAAAAGTGCTGGAAACATGTCATCCACACAGTTTTTTTTTTTTTGTGAATGGATACTGGTGTGACCCTTCTGTGTAGCAGTGAGTATTTGCCACTTGTCCTCGTCATCTCCAAGCTAACGGTCTATAGAGAAATGTGGATCTCTGATAATATAGTAGATATGTTTAACGACTAGCTGAGATATCCCATTCTAACAAAAACGAGATAATTAACCAACTAACAAATGAATCAACACTTGTGATACTCTTAACAGTGTGACAAGTAAGTTGCTGTTATGATTGTGAACATTTGAACATAAAGCAGCACACTCTGAATTGAAATTATCAGTGTAACTGTTGTTATTCAACTGATGTTACTGCATTTTCTCCCCCACTCACACAGCCTCTTGTTTTTTTCCTTTGAATGACTTTGCTTTGAAAATCCGGTGCCCCTGACTGCCTTGGTCTATCTTTTGATACGCTGCTTCATGGCATTAACTGTGATCTCATGAGGAAACCCCACCAGTGTTTGTATAGTATATCACAGAGCCACAGGAAGGGGGTTTTGGTCTCTGTATTCGACTTCGATATCAGGTCGACGTCGCCTGTGGACTTTGAGTCATCACAGAGGCAGTGACAGGAGATGACTTGTAAGCACTGAGCATGAACTTTGCGCTCTGCTCCTGAAAGCACGAAGCGTGGAACTAACTTTTCCAATTTCCCCATGTAGGCTTTGTTACTCTCCATGGAACGACTTACATTTTCTTGTCCATGGAAAAACTCTTTTTCAACGACATACAATGCTACACATACATCTCAATACCAATACTAGGTAAACCTTAAAAATTGTCAGTATGAATACCCTAACATAATAATATTGCTTAGAATTGCATTATTCCAAAGCCATTTCTGCATTTGAATCATAATTGGGGATGTGGTCAAGGACAGCTCATGAATACTGAAAGTCATCAGGCACACATTTGTCTCTGGACGCATGACTCTGGTACTTAAAAAAAAATCACATGACTACAGAAGAGAACTAGAGTGGTATATCAGAAATGGTAGCCATGCTGAACACGGCGACCTCTGATTCCTTTCCCAGCAGTCCTGTGCTGCTTCCCTGAGTCACTCCGATCACTCGCTGTCCAACACACGCATACATAGATCCCAACGCACCCCATCCACTCTGACATGGCCTCCATCATCACAGTCGCTGCACGCCATGCTCTGTGTGCCCTCTGTGGTGTGTGTGTGTGTGTGTGTGTGTGCAGTGAGCGTGCTCTGTGTGCGTGTGTGTGTATGCTGTGTGATTGCCCCAGCTCTCAAGGGTCCCTGTGCTTTCAGCTTTTTCCCTCTAATCAATCTCTTAATCATGTTCAAGCGATTTGCTAATTAACTAATGATGTGGAATAATTAACACTGCTGTGTGACATTAGTCGGCAGCTGCTAAGCCATGTCAGCACTACAGAACTAATGAGAACAATACACAACCTGGGAACCCCTGTTCTCATAGTAGGTATCAAGCTGAGTAGCAGATCCATTGAATGCGATAAAATTGCAGTGGCAAAGCTGTAAACGCAGGGACTCGAGGAGTTGTGTGTGTAGGTGTAGGTGTGTGTCGGCAACCGCAAATGTGAGGTCTTTTGTTTTTGTTTTCATTTTGGTTTGATTTTTTTTTTTTTTTTTTTGTAATCTTCCTCTCTCCTCTCCTTTCTTCTCTCTTTGGTGATTCCTGTTCTTGTATTTTTTTGTGTTACAATTTTGTTTTTGTTGTCTGGGTGGGGTGTCATTCTGTTGTGTGGCTTTGGTGCTGCCCCTTGGTTTGTCCATGGCTTTGCTCCATAGATCCCCGTATCGCAGTCCTCTGTCATGGATGACATAGAGGAGTGGCTCTGTGCTGACGTGGTGAGACTTCTTTACCTTGATTTATATCTTTCTCTTCTTACTCTCCTCTCCTCTTGGTTTCTTTTTTGTTTGTTTGTTTTTTCTTTGATTGCACATTTCATCCATCCATCCCATGTAACTGGATAGATTCACCTTTAGTTCCCCTTAACTTCACCACCTCTCATTCACCGTCATCTAATCTATTTCCACCAGTGACTGCCATATAACAGTTTAAGTGTGGGCTCTACGATGTAGACATGCTAACATAGCGCTAATGATAGTCCTAAACTGAGATGAGCTAAAGCAAGCGATGTGCATGTGGAGGTTGATATAGGCCAAAGAAGGCTCCCTGTTGTGTTCACCTGTGAGAAGCATATGGATTGATGCATGGTCGACGGATCCTACATGAGTGACTTTGTGTGGGTGCAGATGTGTTTTGGTTTGTGCATACTTTATAGGCATTTGAATTGTATGGTGCTTTATCTGAATCACAGAGTATATTGTGTTACCAACTGTGCACTGCAACTTATTTCACTCTTTTGAAACACAGTGATGAGTCCATGCTTGTGCCAGTATGGGTGTATCATCTACTCACTTTTTTCCTCTCAATAGAAAGGTGATGGTGCTGAGGAAGGGGTGACCAGCGAAGGTATGGACTCCCATCACAGTCGATACAAGCAATTGAACATGTGCCTCTAGCTCTAAAGCATTGGAGGCTTTATTCATTTTCTCACCTCCGGCGATTCATTTACACAACATTGATCAACTTTCAGCTCTACATAATATCACTGAGGCAAGTCGATTTGTCTCTTTCAGAGTTTGACAAGTTCCTGGAGGAGCGAGCGAAGGCAGCAGACTCTCTCCCATCTCCCACCGGAGGTAACCCCGCTGCCCCCGTCAGCGCCCCCAGCGGCTCCCACAAGAAGGCTGAACGGACGGAGGATGCCCTCTTTGCCTTGTAGACTCTTCCCAGACCCACGTCATTGCTGCCCAGCAGTGGTGTAGCAAGTGATCTCACCTCCTTGTCATCCTCTTGCCAGTGTTGCCCTAACATGCAGAGGTCCAACATGCTTGCTGCCCAGTGCTGCGTCATGTATAACTATATATCGACGTGTTGATCTGTTAGTGAGGGATCTGCTCGCAGCCCTGCGTCTCATTTGTAACGCTCCACCAAAGGAAGACAGCCTAACATTGCTAGATGTGGTTTAGAAAACATGCTGTGGCTCTGTCGATGTATATTACTGCTAAGTGGAAAAGAATGATGGGAAGTTTCATTGCAGGCCCACGCATTGAGGCGATATGAAAAGAGTCAACTAGGAATATATTGTGTTTTAATACATTCAGCTAAATTGCTAATTTATGCATTTATTCTTTTAATGGTTTGTACTGTACTATGTACTAGCGCTGTGGTTATTGTCAATCCATGGATTTTTTTTTTCTACAACTCCAGTTTAGATTTCTATTAATGCTTATAATATTGAGATATGTGTAGAATGGGAACAATTACTCAGATTGCCAGAAGCAGTATGGAGAGAGTGGTGTTAGCAGGATAATTTTGCTAACTTGGAAAATAACAGCTAAATCATAGCTGACCTTGATAACCTGTATATGTTAGCATTTCCTTTAATCAAAGGGAATACAAAGCAACATGGCTGAAAAGCACTTCTTAGCATTCTGTTGTGTTTTTTTAGTGGCTAAGGGGAAGGAAAGTGACCATGGAGTCTTTCCCATCAGTCTTTTCAGTTTCCTCTGAAAACCTGCGATAAAATGACTTACGAATTACACACCTGAAAATTTGCTGACAGCCATTCCAAAGAATCTTGAGGCTTTAATGACCAATCATCACTTAAATTCACCTCTTGAACAATAAGCATTTTCCAAATTGAAGGTATCATGAACATTTTCCTTCCCCTGCTTTATTAATGTCAGTGCACTTTGAAGCAAAAAAAAATGTATATTATACTTTGTGTTTACAAGATGGTTACTATTTTTATAGGGGATGGGAAATAGTCTTAGATTGACTTCAATTTGCACATAGCTTTTCTAACTCTTCAATTCCAGCCCTTGTCCACTATACAAAGCACACTTTTAGAAGTGGATGGATGGACTTCATTTTCCACAAATTATGATTACAAAACCTTTTAAAGAGTAATAGAAATTACATAGACAAAATATGGCACTGAAATTATCAGCATGGCATAGCCCTGGCAACATGATTGACTAAAAGGAAAAAAAAAACATAGCATACAATAATGTTCTATTGTAAAGGATGTATCCATATGTAGATCTTGACATACTATATATGTACTGTATATACCTCAAAATACAGGAATATTAGTTTCTGTATGTGTTTAAAAAAATGTATTGGCTCATAGTAATATTCAGAAGGCAGAGTGATGATGTATTATTTGATCCCTTGACTGTATTTTTAAAGTTCATGTCAAAAAAATCATCTGTATTTGTACCCCTAACCATTCACCTCTGTGGTTCAGACTGAGCATGCATTCAGACGCATAACCAAACAAACCATTTGTACTTTCTTCAGCATAAAGTATGAAACTTTGCTTTGTTCAGTCAAAGATGTATTTTCATTCTTGGCATGTTATGATTTATCTGCCCTTGCTGGAACTGCTGGGTGCCACTTCTGTGACTGACTGATTGCAGCAAAGTAGCTCTAAGTGGAGTTTGTCTTTGGTGTGCTGCTGACAAGTGCTTAAGATCACACTTAAAGGCAAAAGCTGTTCTGTCTCCATCCCAGCTCTTCTGCTGACACTGGTTTGTTTCTGATTTTGCTCTGCACTTAAAAGATTTTTCTCAGCCAGTCCCTTAAAGACCAAAAGCCTTGTCAGTTAGAACCAGTCTGTTTGACTTTCCCAAGTTTGTTAAAGCCTAATCATGTACCAGAGTTACTTGTTGAGTCATCCGTAAAGGTTTTCCACCAGAGGGAAAGAGTCATGATTTGTTATACTTGTTAACATACAATAGCGACATTGAAAATTATTTCTGTAAGTTGTCTTTATTATAAATAAATCTTTAAATGTATTTTAGTAGAACAAAATAAAGGATTATTAATATGAGCTTTAATTTTGCTTTAGTTTTGCTGTATGGCAACAGTTTAAAAGGTTTCGGTGTATACCTCTGAGGTAACTGAAATAACAGCATCAAACTTACAATCAAGCATTGTGTCCACTTTAAGAAGCTCTTAGCATGCAGAATGAACAAAGATGATTACTAAAAGTGTAACGGGAGATACTGTTAAAGGGAGCTTAATTCTCAGCGTGTTCGTGTGTTAGACATCTCTGGGTTTGTAACGGAGTGTACTGTGTTACTTGCTTTTATGAAGCTTAAGTCCTGATTGCAACATGTATTCCTCGAAACTCTGGCTATCTTACAAATGGTTACTGAATGTCATGATATTGATGAGCGAGAACGTTTAGCTAAAACTTGCAACATTGCGGACATGGAAGAGGGCCTTGTTTTCTGTTGGTGGCTGTCCCATGTCTCTTTGGCTGTGCTATCTGCTGCCATCGCCTATGGTTCAGATCTCTGTTTGACCTAATGCACGTATTTTAACTGTCCAATAAAACACTAGCAATGTGTGACCTCTACCTCACAATTGTCTGTGGTTATTTTATAGTCAAGGGTTGTGTCAAACTCCTGCTTCCCCATACACATGCTGATGCAACCCTGCCTGGATCTTGCACTGTAGTGGCTATTGTGCTGCATGTGCCTCTCGCCCCCTCCCATACGGTGCTTCATGTAAATGTCCATTCTGCTCTCGATAACCATCAGTAACGTTGTGTGTACATAGAATGTAAACAACCCCAATACTCAAACAGTTTTTACATAAGTATGTTTTGCTGCCTGTTGAGCATCGCTGGCAGGTTTCCAAAGTCCAGGGAGCAAGATATGCACCTTTACAAGCACGCACATCACCAACAATAGTACTCCTGCTGACAGGCTTTTACATTACTCCACCGGTACTGAAAACCACTTTGCTGTGCTACTCTCGGTCACTGACCTATTTCCCCACCACGCCTTTGTGGGGCTCCCCTTTGTGTTCATGTTTTGGTGTGTTCACGTCTTACAAGTTCAAGCTGCATAATTTAAATGTAAATGACTGAATTTTGTGAGAAGTTTGCATCTGCACTGGCCATTCTATGATATGGGCCTAGAGAAATAATGAGACATTTTGTTTAACATAACTTACTGATTCAAATTAAACATTTAAATGTATTTGAGGATATGGGTGGATTTTGGACATTTTTTTTCAGATTTAACTGGACAAATATTTGATAGCTGTACCAATTTATGAAGCCTTGACCACCTGTATCCTTCCAGTGTATCCACCCTCCCTCCTCCCACCACTACTCTAGGAGAAATACATGATGTAATCACTAGAGCCTGAGATGTGACGTCAGATCACCCCACTCGCTTTCTGAGCCTCCCATTGGAGGATTTCACTGGTTCTACAGGAGGAGTCACTACTTCGAGTCAAGCAAACTTGTCTTTCATTAGCCCACACCTACTTGGCTCTGATTGGCTGTCGAGGGCAAGCCCACAATAAACATATCCATGCTTCCCCCCTCAAAATACAAAATTTTGTGACACACATGCCCGGTATTAGAAACGCTGCACAAGACTGGAAGAAATAGCACTGGATAATTTATCATTTGTTTTTTCGGTACATATTAGTAAAAGCTCGTGCACTGTAAAGAACCGTTTTATTATTTTACTTCTCTAATGGGTCCAAGAATTAAGTAGTATAGTAACGTTATTACAATAGCTGAGCACATTATAAATGTGATATGTCTTGTTGTTAATTGTCCTAGATAATGACAGCCTGTATGCTGTCACCATTTTTTTCTTCAAGGTTTGGCAATCAAAACAACCCTGAAAGCAGGGACGTGGGAATCGAGTGCAAAGGCAGTGATTGGCTGGAGCGCCTGTCACTCATCCTCTGCTCGGTCGGTTTGCTTGGTTCCCTCCGTAAGCACGTTAGTGCTCAATGAGCTTCACTGTTTGGCTTGGCTTGACAAGTTTCCCTGGATCATCATGGAGGTGGACGTGAGCAGTTAGTTGACAGATCAATAAAAAGTTGGAGTTTACTTTACGCGTGTTTCAAGTCGACCCGGGAACTGGCACTTTGGCAAATGTAGGGACGCTGGCGGTTTCTGATTTACATCTGTGCGTTTAGTTAGCCAGTCAAGTGCATTTGGAAACCAGGACAAAAGTAAAAATGAACAGCCTGTCTTTTGACGATCCTTCGCTGGATAATCTGGATCCAACTCTGTCGCTAAATGACCCCAGCGATATTGACACAGCCCTCTTAAACGACATTGATGGTAAGAAAATCCAGCTGCTAACTCAAGTTGTTAAATCACTGACTTCTGCCTGCAAACCATGTGTTTCACTACTCAGTTTAAATTATCTCCAGTCTTTCAACAAAGATGTAGCAAACTAATATGTATACTAAGTACCTCATTCATACTAATACAACCTTGTGTGTAAGTTAGCGACCAACTTAAGCTGAGCTCACAGCGTTGCTTTCACCAGCCAACGTTAGCTAACCTAGCTAACCGTTTAGGTAGTAGTCTTTGGATGTCAGGCTGCTTAATACATGCTCTTGTTAAACGTTTTACAGAACCGTGTCTTCCTTGGTTGCTGCACTATCAGAACTTTGCATCGAAAGCTTATGGTACAAGTAGACTGGCCCGTTTTCAGACTGGTTTAGCTAAGCTAGCAGGTAACGCTAACAGGCTAGGTGGTCGTGTCTGCGCCCCGCCCCCAACTCGCTCCACAGACCGAGGTTACTGTCGTGCATTCCTCCTCGCTGGGTTCACACTGCCTGAGTTGACCGAGGTTACACATCTTGTGTATAGACATTTGTAATGGAGCAAAAGCATTGATCGGAGCAGCGTGCCGGATTAGCGCCCTTCATCTTAAATTAGCTACAAACACTTTATTTTACAGTTCGATTATATACAGTACTGTTTAAAGCTCTGTGCATAACTTTAAAGTTACCGTGACTCCTGCTGACATCATCATCACTTGTTTAATGGGAGGATATTCATTCACACAGTAAAATAATTAGCAACGAATCAGTGAGAGTATTAGTTTATTCCCCCCCTGGGATCCTCTTCTAGCAGGTAGTGAAGACGTGTTTCTGATTAGCTGCACTGCCTAAACGGATAGCCGGTGCCTCCTGCAGCAGCACTTGCCGTCTTCTTCCTAAATGTGACCGACAGTAACCCTCGGTGATGTTGCTCGATAGTAACCTCACGCCGGAGCCACAGACAAGCGCTCTCTCTCTTTCCTGTCTTGGGGGCTGATCTGCATAGCAAGTCTCTGAGGCGCGCTCTGATTGGTCGGGAGCGATCACCTCATACAAAACATTGGTTTACAAATCCAGGCTGCTGCGTTTCGGTGTAGGCACAACACAGAAGTATAAAGTTTCCATTTTCTGTATATAGACCTATTCCATAATATTCCTCTTGTGTTTTCTGTCAAAATGTAGAACAAAGTGATGTGGCAGCTTGCCGGAGGAGGATATGGAAATGCCTCCGTTGCTCGGTGTGTTATAAACTGCTTAACACACTGATGAGCAGCATGCTGTCATGTTTTTATTTTGAACATATTTTTCACATCAATTTCAAAGCATTAGCCAGTCAACCACAACGGTTAGTGTGGAAAAGGCGCATTATGGAACATTTGGATCTGTGAGGTTCAAAGCATGCTAAGTGGAACCCATGAGTCAGCCTATAACACAGTTGTGAGCCCATAACCGAATTACTGAGCATTACTGATGCCTCCAAAGGATATGGACTTTTGTAACAGACTGCCAATCCACTGTACTTGTTGGTGTATTCTTATTGAGTTGGAGAAAGATTTATCAGTTGCAGTGCACTGCAGAGCAAAAGGAGACGCTCAGCCAGTGACTTCTGGGCTCAAGGCTTGATGTGAGGTCTAAAAATTAATTCTTAAAAAAAAAAAAAAAAAGATTTATTTTTGGCATTTTTATGCTTTATTGAGAGTCAGACAGTGAGAGAGAGACAGGACGGTATGGGAGCGAGAGAGGGGAGGACATGCAGCAAATGACCGCGGGCCGGATTCGAACCCGCATCACTGCGGGAAGGACTGAGCCTTAATGGTACGCGCTCTACTCGGTGAGCGACCGGGGCGCCCCTAAAAATAAATTCTTCAGTGATATGGGCGGCGGGGGTGGAAGTAGATGGATGATGCAAGCCATTATGGTGGGCGAGCAATGGACGGGTCCTTAATAAGCGCTATAATTTCAGATTAAGTCGATTCAAGGGACCTACCTGAGCCTTAGGTTCATCTTTTAAATATGACGTGGTCAGTTCTGTGCTTAGGTGTATCAAATTCATATGACTTATTAACTGTCCCCAATCAAGCTCCCGGAAAATCACTTGGTGCATTGTCCTTTCACTCACCACCCACCACCATCCAGTACAATTGTCTGTAAAACTTACTACTGTCACTACATGATATTATATTTATAGTATATTTATATATTATTTGTGCCAAGTATGTCACAGCTTGTACTGTGAAACTGTGTGTCTGCACCGTTATCATGTGAACTTCCTGTACATTTATTATACTTGGTGAATAAAAGTGTTGGTGACTCTGATTTCTGTCCCTCTCCAGACATGCTGCAGCTCATCAACAACCAGGACATGGAGTTTGGAGGACTGTTTGATCCCCCTCCATACACAGGGCCTCCCCCCACCCAGGAGCTTCCTGGCCTGACCCAGTCCATCTCCTCAGCTCCCCCTCCATCCACCACTTCCACCCCTCCATCTTCCTCCTCCTCCTCCATCCTAAGCAGCAGCCCCCACCTGGATGCACTCCTGGGCCCCCCCATCACCCGTAGCTCCTCCACCCCAGACAAGGTCTTCCAACCCCCCACCTTCCAGCAGTCTCCCCTGGCCCAGGTGCCCAACT
>OMOV01100867.1:0-27615 GCA_900312565.1 Beryx splendens | reverse complement strand
TGTGCTCTTCCGATCTTCTCTCTCTCTCTCTCTCTCAGAACCAATATCTGCTAGAGAGAACCAGTGTGTCCATTACTGCAGAGGGTTTTTGTTTTAGGGCAGGACCGTCAGACTTTCCTGAGCTGAACACCGCCTTAGGGTGCAGTTTCTCTCAGGGTGACTGTTTCATTTATGAATGGCTGGACAATGCAATATGTGCGGTGGGAGAAGAGGATCTGACTGTTTGTATTTAAAATGATTATTGTAAATATAAATATAAATACTATTATAGTTATTACATTGTGGCTGTGGGAGTTAAATAGCCTGTAGTCTCAGCAATCCAATAATAAAAAGTAAATCAAATAGTTTGTCACAAGTCATATAGCAGGGCTTGTGTAATATCACGAGGCCTAAGTGTGCGAAGGAGAGCATTGTATGAACAACGAACTTCCTCATTCACTTTTGTGGTTTTTCACTGAAAGAGCATCCCCCTCTTGCACTGTGCTTGCCATTTGTTGTTTGCCTTCATTTTTGACTGCACAGCACTGAGGCAGCAGTGATGGCAGGCACAGCGTTGTCTCTGCAACAATTCATTGCATCGTTGGATAAAACTTGTCTACCAAAAATTCTCCAGGTTTGCTCTGGGGTGTACTTCCAAGGTAGGCCTCTCCTGATTGATTTTTTATTATTTTCATCTTCGAGGGGTTATTGATTTTAGATGATGACAAAGCTGAAGAGATGAAACTGTACAAACTGTAATGTGTCTGTAAACTACCGTTGTTAGTACTGTGGATATTCTATTTTGTTTATTCTTAATCATTTACTTCAAAAATTATGCCAAATAATATCAGACATTACTGTAGCGAAATTATCATATGCCTCAGTTGTAAGGTTTGGATTGTAGATGATAAGCTACCACTAGACTGGCAAAGAATGACGGCAGTTTTAAGAAGACGCTCAAGAGTGAACTGATTAAATTGACCATAAAAAGTTTGATTTATTTAATTGCTATTATTTTTATTTTTAAATAATAATTTAATCATTTAATTAATCACTGGATTTAGTTTGAATTAATTTGTTTCCTTTACCCTTTTTTTTATTAGGTTGCCATTATTTTAAGCATTCTCTTATGTTATCATTGATTATTTGTATTGTATTGCTTTTTTGTGACGACCCCAGGAACACTAGCTGTCACTAATTTGGCAACTAATGGCTAAGGAAGACAATAAAACAATGTTACCGATAAATCTTTCATATTTTGTCTCTTTTTCTCTCTCTATATCATTCTCTTTCTGATCATTCTCTTTCTGTTTCAGGATCTATATATGAGCTTTCTGGGAGCGAGGTGTGCTTTTCCACTGGGGATCTAATAAAGGTCACTAATATAGAGCTTCTGTCAGTCAGCTGTGAAGACATCAGCAACAATGAGACGTTTGAACTGCCTCTTAACCACACAGGTAGGCCTGATCTATAAAAAAGATTCTTATGAACAACTTAATCCGTTTTCTAACTACGGCACTCTTCACTGTCTCCCAGGCTTGTTCAAGTTGGTTCCAGAGGGGTTCCCATACAGTACGGTAGAGGAGATGGTGAGTCTGAGGCCCCTGGGCCTGGACTCCTGCCTCCCGTTCTCTTTCACCAGCCACTCCGAGATGACCTTTGACAATTTCACGCTGGGGGCCGGGAGAGCCGTGACCATGGTGTCCATAGAGCAGCGTGAAGGAGAAGAGGATCGGGTGCGATGCCATCTCCAAGGACAACAGGGAGCTTCGGCGGAGGTGCTCGTCCCTCTGTCCTGCCAAGGGGAATTCTATGAGTGCGAGAGCGAGGAGTGCTTCACTCTCCCGGAGATCATGTCCTCACCCTGCCTGTGTAGCCGGAGGTTTCACTTCAACAATACGACTATGTGCGGTCGGCCACTTGTCCTGCACCCAATATACCAGGTCCAGGCCATTATGCACTGTGAGTATAATAAAAAGCTACACGCAGCTAACATACAAGTGATTGCAGAAGTGTATTTTCACAAATTTGAAAACAGCAGTGGTCAACACAGTTAAACTGTTGATCATAATTTACTTACATTTGGATAAACGTGTTGTATCAAAAAACACATTTTGCATGTGTGAACCATACTGTAGGTTTGGAGTTCTGCTGTGAATAACACCAAGTCACCGCTGCATTTACTGTATGTTTTCATTATAAGTGCTTCCACTACACTCCTAACACAATATTTCTCACTTTGCTACACAGTGAGGAAGAATGTGGTGAAGTTTCCTTCTAGCTTAGAGGTGGATGTCGTTGACGTGACCGAACAATGTAAGGATGTGAATTTCGTGACCCCGCTCACTCTGACAGAGGTCCTTTCCCAGCCAGACGAACTCTTCCCCACCATGGCAGAAATACTGGAAGACCCAGAGACCCGGCCCGTGTTGCACTGTAGCTGGCTGCCAGAACTTAGCAAGGGCCAGCACCTGGTTCTCCACAAGAAAGGCACCTCAGCCATGGTTCTGGCCTCCAGCTTGAAGGGCCGGAAGGCACAGCAGTTCTTCCTGGTGTCTCAGCAATATGGCGGACGATTTCGGAGGAGGCCAAGAGAGTTTAGCTCGGTGTACGAGCTGTATGTTGCTTCAGTCCGGACGCCAGGGCTCAGGGTTAGTGTGACAAGAAACAGCGAGGAGGTGGAGGAGGAGGGCCTGCCTGCCCTCGGCGTCGGGGAACAGCTGGAGGTTGTGCGTTGTGAAATGGTCGAGTTGGCCTGCGGAGGCGGCAAGGGCCAGAAGCAGACCATTGAGGCTCTCGTTTGTCAGCGCTTCCAAGAATTCAGTGAGGATGACGACGACAATGAAGAGGAAGTTGAGGAGGAAGAGAGAGAGGAACTTATTCTGCCTTTGTACATGCAGAGTCACTTTGTGGAGAAGATAACTGACAATAAGAAATACAGATTCAAGGACTTGGGTAAAGATTTTACTATGCCGCTGGATGTGAAAGTGGTGAGTCGTGATACAGAACTTGAGACAGATCCTCTGGTTGGGTTCCCATCTCTCAGACTAGAGGCGGCTTTGCTAGAGCCCACCATCCAGGCAAGCCTTCCACACAGTCCAGAGCACTGCTTTCAGATCCCAGCCCGGTGGCTCTCAATGACGGTCTCCTTTACCCAAGAACCCTTACCATGGCCCAAGGACCAACCCCCTAAGTGTCATGTGGATACAGTTACCGAGGTGACAGACAAGTTCTATTATGAGTTTTGCAAACAGACTGACTCCGGTGAGATTCCGCCCCCGCGGCCCCCAAAGCGAAAACCACTGTCATCTTCAGCATCTACCAAGAAAGCTTCATCAAAATCCTCCAAAAGAACCTCATCCAAGCCAAACAGTCCCAAAGACTTGCCAGCTCGTCCGCCAAATAGCAGCCTGGCCAAAGAGTTTAGCAACTTGACTTTTACTAGCAAAAAGAGGCCCCCTGCTCCCCCACCTCCGGTAAATATTACTCTTTTATAGAACTTACAAAACCTCCACAAGGAATTTAGAATCTATTGTGAGCCGGTTGTCTTTTTGTCACAGTGGCTACTCAGTGGTCGTGGATGCTTTTTGCTTCACCACTGTGTGACTACTCTTTGACCAAGCCACTGTCTGACAATACGACTTCCAGGAATCTCACAGGCGTCACCCTATGCAAATATGAGTTGCTCCTTTTTTTTGAAGCAAAGAAGTCAAGCATGTATTGCAAATTAATACTTTTGTCTTCCTGTTACTGCCCAGGCAACCGTAGACGATTCACCTCCACCAATCAATCCCAGAAAGCCAACAGCAGGACTGATATCAGCCAAGGCTCTTCCGAACACTTATGTGAAAGTCGAGGACTCCAAGAGAAACGGTGAAGCTCTATATATGCACTATATCACAGATAAATCATTCAGATTACACTTCCTTGAAAATACTGGATGTGGAAGTCGGAGAAGTGCACTCAGATTAGTCATTCAAGCTTTATAATATGAACTGTACTCCTCTTTCCCCACAGCGACGGTATGTGATGTCCACGCAGATGTGGACAGCGACCATGACTATGAATCTGTGGATGAGACTTTGGCTGACATGGTGAAGAGAGCTCAAGAGACTGTCTATTCATAGTATTCCCATGACGTCACATCCATTTCCTAGCAATATGCCGCTTTACAATACACACAGCTCATTGGCTGTTTGCCATTTGATTGTAATCACCTGTTAATTTATTACAATCACCTGTTACTTTCCTACCGAGATGGCCGTGTGGTGACGTAATAGAATACTATGAATTTAAAATGCTAAGCCGCTGCAACAGCAATATCACACATAAGCTTTGAGTGCTGAACTCAAAGTGTCTGAGGCAAATGTTGTGTTGAAGTGTCTTTAAGTTATATTACCTTGAATATTTTTATAATGCCAAATGTGGTTAGTCTTTCTGTGTGTTACATTAGTCCTACCAAGTAAAAGGTATAGAAACTGAAAGTGCAATTAGTTAGCAAATTTCTGTTATGACTGAATGGTTTTATTCCAAAACACTATATAGGCTATCATTTTGGAGAGAAAAAATGCTATACCATAATATGTTTAAAAAAAACAGCTGATTATGTCCTCAAAAGTATTCTATCAGCAAAGGTCTCATAATCTGCTTTACGTTCAAACTAATAGGACTCATTAAGGCTTCATATTTAATTCTGTAATGAAATTCTTCGACTAAAAAGTATACTGTATACTGCATCTGAGATAGGACCTGTGGGATTGTTTGCAAGACTCATTATCAAAAGCAATGTGCTTTGAATTATGGTCAATTAAAAAAAAAGGTGTGACATTTCTGCTTCCCTAGCAACAACAGCTGCCAATAGATACCGTTGTATTAAGGATGTAGGATTGATGCTGTGTTAGTTAGTGGCTAGTGAGGAGGCCTGAAAAAAGATGTTGACCAGAGGTGCAACCTAGTAAACTTTGCTCGAGTCCCAAGTCAGGCACGTAAGTCAAGTCCATGTAATTATGTCAAGTCTCAAGTTTAAGAACAAATCAAGAGTCCAGTATCAATTTAATATCTGATCAACATATCTAGGACTTCAAGATATGTAGGACTTTATTGTTTTAATAGTATAAATTGATTCCTATAGGGAAACTCTCTTTTCTGTTGTCCCGCTCACGGGGTGAGAGCACAGGGTCGCTGCTAGGGATTCAGTTTCTTGCTCAAGGACTCTTCAGCAGTGCAAATGCTTGCTGATATGGAGGCTTGAACCCCCGGTCTTTCTCTACCGTCCAATCTCATCACTAGGCCACCCTGCGAACAAAATGTCACCCCCCCCCTATCATGGAGAACCTCTTCTACCCATCATTCATTCATTCTCTTTACCCGATTAATTCTTTGCAAGGTAGCGGAGGTCTGGAGAATGGAAGAATTATATGGAGCTTATCACCACATGCATTGGGTGGAAGGCAGGGAAATCCCCCAGACAAGACACTCACACTCGTCTACCTATCATTTAGAGGTCACATGACTTGTGTCTTTGGAATGTGGGAGGAACCCCAAATGAACCCGGGGAGAAAACGGAAACTCCACACAGAAAGGGGGCCTGGGCTTGCTGCTGTGAGGCGGCAGCGCTAACCACCGACAAGACACCTCTGCCATTTCACACTGTCATGGATTCCACTGCTAGCAAAAGCATCGGTTTGAGGAACTCTTCCACCCATCATGCTGAACTAAAATATCACAGCACAAAAAAACCAAAAAAAAGGGTGCTAAGAGACAGCGTGTCAAATCCCTTCTTTTTTAAATGACTCAGCGATACACCATTTAGTATCACTTTCCATTTATATACTGTGCACTGGCACCTCTTTCCGAAAATGAGGATGTTTCGCAAATTTTTTGTTAAATGTTATTGAAATGATGTTGAAACTCTTGAAGTTTGTAAGCAGCTTGTTCGTTTTTACATTCTTATTTCCTCTCAGTTAACATTGTGTACAAGAGACATGCAAGGCCTACATATATTCTGTAAAGTCTTTTAATGTTGGCAAAATGTTACACGGACAAGAAAGCAAAGTTAAATTGAGTTATTCTGTTCCAAACTTTTAAAATGACAAAATGCTTTACAGTGGAGCACATGAAATTAAAGTTTTGACTGCTAACATGGGCTTTCGGAGCAAAACCATCGGGACTCTTGCAAAATAGCAGAAGCAACCACAGTAAAACAGGATGTGTGAACAATAGGTGCCACAACCTAAACTTAAATGATAAGTTGTTCAACTAACATTAACCGCAGAACCTTTACAGAGAAGGACTCATTCAAGTTCACTTGGTCTCATGGCACCGAGCACACCGGTCTTACGGTCCAACAGCCCGCGATGTAAGTGCTAGCTTTGAATGGAAGTTGCTGTGACTTCTTCCAGTTGGAGTTCAAGCGGAGAGTGTGCTGCCAGCAGGGGTTGGAGGGGGTCTAGTCCTCGTTGTCTGTTGATTTGAAGTGGTCCTCGTCGATGGTGGAAAAGATGTGACCTTCGTTGCTTAGGAACTCCACCGCCTGCCTGTGAAGAGGACAGAGGGAAAAGTCACGCATAATATTTCTGCGGCACGTTTCTTAACAAACTTCCAAGTACTGTCAAACAAAAAGGAACAAAACAAACATTTCCAATCAGCTATAATAAAAGGAGGACTTGGACTTCTGGCTCCATTAAGGGTCCAATGTTGATGATCATGTTTTGCTCAGAGATTGTTACCGACAGCTTTAGGGCTAAGGCTGAAAGATACACAAATCTAATTGTGATTATTTGACAGAATATTGCAATTGTGATTTATACTATGATTCATATCATCACAAGTTTTCTAGTCACATTTTTTTAGAACTTTAAATTGTTTAAAGAAAAGTGATTTTGTTAAAATAAATGTCAGTGTGCAGGATTTATTGAGTTTGAGTATGATGAAAGGTTTTCTCCAATACTGTAAATTGATTCATGGACCAAAGATTACCCGGAGCTCTGAAACACCTTGTTTAGAAGTCCAGTTTGGACCAAACTCTCTCTTAAGCAATTAATTGCAGCCTCCGCGATTCGGAAATTGCGTTAGTTCATATTGCGATTTCGATATTTTTTCGATTAATTTGTTAAGCTCTAAGCAAGGTCGCAAGGTGGGTGGAAAACTCTGCAACTGGTTTCTTTATAGGCAGAGTACAAGTAGTCGTGGACATTTCTGGAGTTGGATAGCTGATCATGGCAGCTGGTCGTTCTGGGATAAAAGTGCGTGAGTTAAAGTGTGGGAACCTGCCTTTTCAATCAGCTCAAAATGTGGTTGGGGCAGCAAATTGTTCGACATAAAAAAAAAGCACAATAGTGTCAATGCTCCCTCAAGACACATGTGGTCACACAGGCGACGTGACTACTTCCGAGCCACATCTTAAGACGCAGGAGAGAAGGTTCTCTTACTTGATGACAGCCAGACTAATGCCGCTGAGTCTCTGCTTGAGGTCCTGAATGCTGATGCCTTGTGCATCTGGGCAGCTTCTTATCAAACTCAGCACCTTTGGAGAAGAACAAGGATATCACATTAACGACATGCAGATACTGTCAAATATTGTGATTATAGACACACTTCACTTACTCCAGTAACTAGTTTTTAGGTTCTGTGAAACCAAAACGTTTAAAAAAAAAATAACTTGTAGGTTATTTCTGCCTTATCACATAGCCACAGTGCAGACAGACAGGAAGGATGTGAGAGATGGGGGGGACAGCATGCAAGAAAGGTCCTGCGCCACATTCGAACCCAGAATGCCGCAGGTTCAAGGTACGCGCCTCCAGGAAACACCATCGCTGCGTGTTTGATAATGGCAAAACAGTGACAATTTTCACATCTAGCCAATGCTGACTTGCAATTAGTGAGCAGGCAGGGGTCCAGTGGTGGGATGCCACAATTATTATTTGTCAATTTTGCATTATCATAAACAATGTGCCAGTGTTTTGAACATGGCTGGGGTAAATTGCTGTTCTCAGACACATTGTTGTAAATGTTATATTTACTAATAACAATGGTTTTCCAGAAGTTACATTATTTTTAGGCAGCTGCTTTGGTCCTCCCATTCTGCCACAGCAATCAGCTATTCGGCCATTACAGGTGTACTACAATTACTGTGTTCGTCTACACACTGGAATGCACTAAATGCAGCCTGCAATGGCGGAGTATCTTATCTTGGTTTGGACAGACTATAAAAAACATACTTATGTGGTGTAATGTATGGTGAAAAACTGTGAAATGTTTGATTGCAAAATTTTTGTGGTGTGAATTAGCCGTTTAGATTACACAATTAAAATCATTGCAGCACTAGTTCAGTGTTAAGCTCAAACACACTTCTGGACACGCTGGTTCTTGTGGGTGTCAAACCTGGGACCGAGAGTGGTCGGTCTAACCACAAGGCCACCCTGTCACTCTATAATGGAACTGCACTTTCTAAACCCATAACGTACGCTCACCTGGTTCTGATTTGCGCTCAACCCGTTGGTAGACATGTCGCTGGCACCCGAATAGCCTCCTCCCATTCCTCCCATGTTCCCCATGCCCGGCCGTGACAAGGGCATGATGCTAGTGTTCATTCCTCCTCCTCCTCCACCAGCCACCTGAAAGAGAACCAAAACTAAGTGGTGATGACATGTTGCCTGCTTAGAGCACAAAAGGTCAATTATTTGAAATGTGACATAAGCAAATTTGACTACACTCATTTATGGGGGGAAAGGTTAACAAATGCAAAAATTAATACATAAACATAGTGGGGCAAATGCTGAAACAGGGTACTTTTAAGTTAGTCGTGTTTTTGTCAGCCTGTCAGTATCTTTGTAGTGTTGGCACATGACTACAAGTAGCTACCCATAAAGATTTGGCACTGAGAGGGAATTACTAGCTGTCCTAAATGATTGAGTCTTCACATTTTGTGCTCGCCGTCAATGATGAAAGCTGCCTGCGCTTGTGTCAAACATTCCCAACACTGTGGGGAAACTGAAAAGTTCTCACCATGGTCTGTGGTTTGCTGTGTATCATGTGTGCTTGCACCACCTCCAGCATGTGTGAGGTGATTTCGTTCATGTCCTCCAGGGGCCTCACATTGAACGCCACCAGAGACCTGTGATTCTGAGACAGGAAGACACACAAACACACACCCCCACCCCTCAGTACATCTGACAACAGACAAATTCACAGAGGAACTGCAGGCTTGCTCTGGGAACCTCTACAAGCAGTACACATCCTCCTTGGCAACCTGCCTTGGGTGCACAAGTTCTGCATTAAACTGAACAGGAACTCCAGTTACCCAGAAGACTGAACTTCGGTGTTTCCCACACATCGGCCCACCACAATATTAGCGCTGAAGGCCACAATATTTTTTTCTCCACTCTTTAAATTGTAGAACTCCATGTAGGGCATTGATGCTCAGCCCCTAATGGCTCCGCCCGCTCTCTCTCTCTCGCTCTCTTTCTCTGTATCTCGCCCGCTCTCTCTCTCTGTCTCTCTCTCTGTCGCTCGCTCTCTCTCCCTTACATCTGGAGAATATGATTTGTAGGCCGGGGCATCTCTGTAGCACCACAACGCTTCATTTAATGGTATGTTGTGATACATTTTACCTTTATCAAAAAACTGAATTGCAGCTCCTGCGATTTGGATATTGCACTTGGCCATATTGCAATTTCAATAACACTTCAATTAATTGTTCAGCCCTGTAATCTCCCTCAATCCAGATTAATATTGAAAAATATTTTCAAAGAAGGAAAAGGACTCGTCCAGTCTGGACCAGAGGAGCTGCTGAGCAGTAAAACAGAGCAGATAATTAGCTTTATGGCACTTACTCTCGTTGGTCTCTCTCGATTAGATCCTTGCTTGTGTTGTATTAAAATCTCATATGTACGTCGCTTTGGATAAAAGCGTCTGCCAAATGGCTAACTGTAACTGTAATAACGTAACAATATTAAAGGCTAGTAATGTAACGATGTAAAGATACAGGTGAGACTGACAGCACAGAGATGTAGCAGGGCAGAGGGGCAGAGCAGCTGATTTCTCTGTAAAAGGAGCCTCATTTCTATTCTTCTGTACCTTGTAGACAAAAGCAAGCAACAAACAGAACGGTGTAGCAGCGTAACACTGTTGATATTTTTAAGTTATCTTTGACACAAAGTACTTGAAAGGGAGCACTTACATCTACGGGTTAGTTATTTGTTTGACAAATGGAACTATTTAAAGTGGAGTACATTAAATAACTTTTTATTTAGTCATCCCGGTCCTGAAACACTGAACTTCACTACGGAAACAGAACAGACTCCTACTACATTTCCACAACCCATTTTTAACGAGGTTCTAACCGCTGAATCATAATTATCCCAAAAACAGCAGTTTCGCCTGATGTCACTAGCCTACACCCGAAACAATCGCACAAACACACTTAGGAAATAATATTCAGAAATATGTAAAGCCAAAATATAAATGTGTTAAATATGTATGAATAAGACATGTATAAAACATCCAGGAGGATCTTGGGAGTATGAATGCTGATCTGAAACCAGTTTACTTCTACATTCAAGGTAAATTTCACACAGTCGTGATAAAGCAGCATTCCTGTGAGATCCACTTCTAATGTAAACGGTCTAGTGGCACCTAGTGTTTGTTTGGTGCAAACTCAAGCGCCGCAGCAGCACCTGACCTGACCTCACAGCCTAAGAGTGTGAATTGATTAATAGAGTATTCAACGGGACTAGCAGCATTTTTGGTTCTAGTTTGTTTGATTGCTGCCTCTATCCTGTTTGATGAATTAGTTTCATTTGATTCCATAAGGTTTGATTTTTTAAATCATTGTAAAAGCTTATTTTATCTGTGGAATGTTCATTTGGAGTTCTGTTTTGATTTATGGCGAAGACACGTGACAAACAGACTAACCTATACATTCAGGCCACTCCATTCGAACAACGGAACGACTACTGGAATCACTGTGGATCATCAAACAAGTGAGTAGCCAACCAAATGCCATGCGCTGATCACGTCTGTAACGGCATCTCTGTGGGTGGCTATCGTGAATATAGTTCATACCTAGAAGCCTCAACAATTCCTATTCTTAGGAGAGTCGTCTCTGGGGACCGTGAGACGTAATTTGGACAATAAACTCACCTGAAAGGAGCGCAGGTTGCCGGAGACTTTGACGTAAGTGCCTGGTGGCAGGACAGTGCTGTCCACACCGGGATCCTAAGGAAAACAAGGAATAATTAGAAATGATTTCATGTTTTCACCGAAGACAGTTAAAGAATTCTTGTTGAACTATATGACAAGCGGAAATAATTGTTGACCAGAAATGTCAGGAGACATTTATTGCCACATATCCTCCTATTTGGAGAAATGTCAGTTTAAACAGCAGGACGCTCTCACATCCAAAAGGCTTTGGTAAAGGTAAACACTGAGAAGGTAGTGGCATATCAAGTCGAAAATCTCCCCCACTGATCTGGCTAACTTTAGGGCGAAAATGTTTTTTAATATAGTAATATTTTACCAATTAATATTCCCTATTGTTAAATTATCTGACAAGCTCTACTGAGTATAAAGCCACCAACACTGTTGTATCGGTTTTGTTTATCATGCATTTATATTTTAAGCATTTGGTTGATGCTCCTCTCCAAAGTAACTGACAATAAGTCCAACTGCAGAACAAGCTTACATTCCTAAATCACAGCGACGGAGAACCCAGACCCACCTCTGTGTCCACCCACTGCTTTACGTCCATAGGAGCACCTGTCATGTCGTCGACCTTGTACTGGATGTTTGTCATGGACTTGTCCGTGTTCCTGATAACACCCACAATGGTAACCTAAGACACAGAACAGGAACTGTTATTCAAGAGTGAGACCAAAAATGTTAATCGACTACATGCTTCCCATCCCATATGCATAATACAGAAGAAAGGGAAATGTTATTACTAAATGATACTGACGTTCATATGGTCTTGTAGCGAGACCATCCTCAGTCAGGACCTACCTGGGAAATCTCCACCTCTCCTACTCTGAAGGACTCATCAGCCTGGGTGGCAGACATCAACTGAGACACTGTGCATGGGACTATCTGTGTGGCACGTGATCTCTGCAAAGCATACACACAGGTTAACTACTGTTTGTCCGTTTGTCAGTCAGTGCTACAATCACTACACAACATTGTGCACAACAATGTAAAGAGGAAAGATGTGTTAGAATTTAATGACAACTTAACAGAGGATCTGGATAAAACATCTGAAAGCGACGCTGAATGGTTGAACTGTGGTACTGGCGTTGTTATTGTTCGGTATATATATACATTTGTATTTCCAGCCGATGCTGATAAAGCTGAAGGAGAGGCTACAGTAACGTTACCGACCGATTTCTTTTCTCCTCCCTGGGATAAGGCAGGTGATGCAAAGCCCCCTGGAGACTGGTTGTATCCTCCAGCCATGCTTGATTCATTGTACCCTCCTGAAAAACAAAACAGTGACAGTTGAGTCAAAACGCTCCTTTCTCGCTGTGCTGCCCATTTGAAAACGGCATGTAGCTTCACTAGCTGACGTTAACCTTAAAAACACAACAATAACAAAGACGCCATGGTAGCAAGCTAATGCTAGCCGCGGTTAACGTTAGTCAACTTCAGTAAGTCACCCCGACCACCCAAGGCACGCAACGGTGTACAGATCAAACTCACCTTGGTTCCACATGTTCTTGGTGTCTTATATAACGAACAATAAAATTATTCTGAACTGCTATGAAGACTGTAAAGAGAGCAGAATGAGTGCACACAAGTCCCTAAACTCCTCCACGGTATAGTTCCGCGCGCTGAACTGACAGCTTACAGCGCCTGCGCGGTACAGAAGTCCCGCGAAATCTGCCATCCAATGAAAACACACAGACGACGTCAAAGCTTTTGCTGCCTTCAGGTGCTGTTGGAAATATTGCAATTCTGAACACCAGGTTCAGACCTCAGACCACCATTGCCATATCACTACTGTTTTAGAGGTTTACGGGTGTTTTAGAGGTTAACTACTGTTTTGCTATGCAAACTACAAATTCAAAGAGTCAGTTGGTAAACATTTGGGCAACACAGTATACACATAGCCTATTTAATAAGAATTCTGATTCTTCAAATTTGGAAAATATAATTATGTAGCAATAATCTAGATCCCTTTTAAATATTCTTCTCCTGTGTCTTCTGTAATAATGTAAAGGAAACAATTCATTTCTGGTAGGCTACAGAGGAAATGCACATGGAAATTAGAGGTTTTATTTCTGTTGATTTTGGTACTTGGAGGTATAATCACAGTAAAAAAAACAAAACGGAATCATGTTACTTTCCCTACAGTCGCCAACTATAAAACACGCCCCCTTGTACAAGCCAGTCAGATTTTGCCCGTGTGTAGAGTAGACGCTGGACTGTCTGAAATCGACCAATTAGTGCTAAGAGGAGGGCGGGTCTTACAGAATGGCCAGCCAATCAGAGTAGTAGCTCATTAGCATATGAAGCGGCTTATGTAAAAAGCCCTATTTTCTTGTACGTAGGAAGAAACAATTGGGAAGTGAATAGCTAAAGCTATAACTAAACGCCTTTTACTGACAAAAACTTCACAGATGTATTTTATAGACACCAGGTAATTATATAAAATTGCTGAAAAAGCAAAAGATAACCGTTTAAAGATAATGTTCAGCTGGTTCAACTAGGCTATATGAAAATGTAACAAATACATCATTAACTGTCCCATTTCCAGAGGTAGGCTATGTGTCATCATAACTAGGCTAATTAAAGACGGCATGTCATTGCAGCCTGCCCTATGGAATGTAGACCGAGATATTTCAAACCTCTATCTTATCTCGCCTTTATAGACTATAGCTTACTAAACTTGGACATGACTGAAAGATAACAGGACAGCTGTCAGATTTTGCTTCCCAGAGTCCGACATGTCTGCAACGAAGATCCTCCTGCTCCTGTCATATCTGCTTCTCAGATGTGGAGTTCTTGCGCTGTCTGGTAAGTCAGCTTAAAAATGATAATAGGCAGCCTGCTTTCTAGTAATATGAGCATATAGAACTATCAATACTACAATAAAATATTTATTGAAAGCTGCCTAGTTTTGCCGGAGCAACTACTGATCTCATGCGTAATTACGCATTTGTTCAGGGAACTTTTGGCACATCACAGACCTGCACTGGGATCATACTTATAACCTCACCAAGAAACCCGAAAGTGTGTGCGCATCCAGCGGACAACGACCTGCAGCCAATGCGGGGAATTTTGGAGACTATGTCTGTGACTCGCCTTGGCACCTCATCAACTCCTCCGTGTATGCCATGAAGGATATTCTGCCAGATCCGGACTTCATCGTCTGGACAGGGTAAAGTCCAATCAGTCCTCTTTAGGTCTCACTAACCAAACCCCTTAAATGTAGGCTATCCCTGAAATGTCCCTAATTTCTCCTTTACATAAACTTTTATTATCCATTTAAAAAAGTAGGCTACGGGGATGGGGTTTTAAAGGACTCATGGGTTCATTCACGGAGACACTAGCAATTAAGGAATTTTTTAATGCCTTTTTTCATCATATTAGAAATTTGATTCTGACCTCATCTGCTTTTTCTATATGTTGTTATACTACTGTTTTTATTGGCTTATACTGTTTTTTATTCTTCTGTCTTTTAACAAAGTATAGGAGCAACCACTAAGCTAAATTCCTTGTGTGTGCAAATATATTTGGGCAATAAAATTATTCTGATGCTTAAGTAAGGAGTCAAAAATGAGTGGTGTTTTTAAGGGGGGTCTCCTCCATGGATGAGTCCCTTAACTAAATTTAAGGGAATTCTGTCTGTATTAAGGGGTAAATTCATGAAAATGTAAGGTTTTAAGGGATTCTGTTTTCATGAGTAACGTTTTCATTAACCTACTCAGTTCTGTCTGTTGTGTAAGGAAGTCCATCCCTTGGGAGACAAACTCTTTCATGTTTACAGCTTTCACAAGATTACCTGTCCTGTGACAGCGTGTGATCCTGTCCACTTTCCAAGCAGCCGATTTGAAACAACCTGCCTTTTGACCTTTCAGAGATGACACACCACACATGCCAAATGAGGATCTGGGAGAAAATAAAGTGCTCGACATCATCAGCCAACTCACCCACATCATAAAACAAGTCTTTCCAAGTATGTGTAACCTCGCCATGGCACCTCACCCATTTTTCCACCCCCACAATGACCCATTTTATACATGTGTGTATTCTTGTATGATTTGTGTTGTTTTATCACTCTCTTATGCTGTGTTACATACTTCTTGTCACCCTCTCTCTCTCCGTTTTAAATTTCCTCTCCCCTGTGAACCCCTCTCCTTGTTAACGGTAATGTAGTTTGTTGTTTAATGTCTGTCTGTTATGTCCCTTAATGTTAAACTTCGTATGTCTGCATTTCTATTTTATCCCCTCCCCTTTCCCCCAAGAGGCTAACCTCATGCCAGGCCGTAAATAAGAATTCTTAAGTGACCTGCCTGGTCAAATAAAGGTTAAAAAAATGTGATGGAGAAATCATCCAAGATCAAAATATACCATAATGCCATACTTAACTTTAGTGTCTTAATGTTGATAAACTCTTTCCATCTTCTCCTTTCAGGCACTAAAGTGTACTCCGCCCTGGGTAACCATGACTACCACCCCAAGAGCCAGCTTCCTGCAGCCCCGAACAACATCTACAGCCAGATAGCAGAAATGTGGCAGGACTGGATGGAACCAGAGTCCCAAGCAACCTTTAAAAAAGGTGGGTACAACTTTCTTTGATGCTCTGAGATTTGTTCCTCTGATATGTTTTAGGGCAGCAGGGTAGCCCAGTGGTTGAAGAGAGCGTCCCTCTACCAGAGGAGGTTCAAACGCCAGTGTCAGCAGGCGTCCGCCCGGCTGAAGTGCCCTTGAGCAAGACACCAAGTCCTTTCTAGGTGCCGGAAAAGTTGCTTTCCTACAGGGATCGACAAATTATTATGAGACATGGCACAAATTGCACATGAAACCCAAATCCTTCGAAGTAAATGTCACTTGAAAGCATGTGTCAAATTCTGTTATGTGTTTTCTTCAATGTTCCTCTTCTTATAGGTGGATATTACACTGAAAAGCTACTGAATCGAACAGGCTTCAGGATGCTGGTGCTCAACACTAACCTCTACTATGACCAGAACAAGCTGACCGGGAACATGGTCGACCCGGCGGACCAGTTTAGCTGGGCGGAGCAGGTTCTTACAGAGGCTGCCAACAACAAAGAGAAGGTAAATCATCTCTACTTTCTCTGTCTTATGATTACATAAACAGTACAACTGTGTAAACTAAAGATAGCTACAATTTGCTGTGGGGAATTTCTCAAAACACTTGCTCTGTCTGTGGTCTTTGCTAACTCAGCACTAACTTGTCTGCCAGGTGTACATCATCGGCCACGTTCCTCCAGGTTTCTTTGAGAAGAAGAGAAACAAGCCGTGGTTCAGAAAAGAGTTCAACAGGCGATACGTGGAGCTAATTGAGAAGCATCACTCGGTCATCATTGGACAGTTCTTTGGCCATCATCATACTGACAGCTTTCGCATGTTCTACATCTCAGAGGGAACAATCAAGGGTACAAGATTATTGTAATGCTACTAATAATAATAATAATTTTCCTCCTCCTGTTGTGTCAGTTGGCACGGATCTATATTTTAATCAGTTTCCTTCACTGTTTTACATTTATTTACATTTCAATTTCCTAATTGTGATGCACATTGTGACTTTTGCACCAGTGTCCAGATGTTGCCGTTTCATGACCTGGTGCCATACCGAAAGCGACAATAATCAGTGAAGACTTTCCTTCTATTTTCGACAGACTTTCCCATCAGCACCATGTTCCTCAGCCCCGGCGTCACACCGTGGAAAACCACGCTGCCCGGGGTCGAGGACGGCGCCAACAACCCTGGGATTCGCGTCTTTGAATACGACACCCAAACACTCCTGGTCAAAGTAAGACAAGGCCGTTGGCACACCTCTTTACATATTGTAGACTGAGGAACCCTTCATAGGCCCAATCTACAGGTTTTTTAATGTTCTTGTTTGAGAAAATGTGTGAAATTACAAATGTAAAACTTACATCTAACAATTTTCATGCATTTTCATCGTCACATTTTCCAATTTTAACCCTTATTGTTTCGACCCACCCAGGACGTGGTGACCTACTACCTGAACCTGACTCAAGCCAATAAGGCTGGGGCGCGCTGGGAGATGGAGTACCGCCTTACAGAGAGCTTCAGAGTATCAGACGCCTCCCCAGCCTCCATGCACCAGGTTCTGCACCAGATAGCAAACGACCACTACTACCTGCAGAAGTACTACAAGTTCAACTCCGTCAACTACGACCTGACGGAGTGTGACAGCGACTGCCGTATTGACCATGTGTGTGCTGCGAGAGCGGTAGACTTCGAAATGTATGGAAAATGCGTGGGAAATGAAGGGGCGGCCTCCGTTTATGGTGGCTTGCTGCCTGTCCTCTCTGTGGCGCTGAGTCTGGTCTTGGCCAGCTGGTAATGATCATCTGTAATCACAGGACTTTAAAGCATCTCATTGAAACTTTGAACTGTCAGCGAGTCGTTGGCAAGCATAGCTAAAATAAAAAATATAGAGCTTTGAGTATTCTAAGAAGTGGTGTGTACATGTTTTTTTCCAGAATTGTTTCAAAATTACTATATATGCATTATTTGGTGTCTGATGGATTATCAAAGGACGTATTTTCATCTTTAAAAGTATGTGTCCTCTTGTAAAACTGAGTCATGCACTATTTGGAAGCTGGGAAAAACATAACCTTTGGCTTCAATATTCTTTAACGTGCCTTCTTTACCTCAGTTTCATTGATACTACCTAAACACTTGATTTTCAGTCAAGTGTGGCAAAAAAGACAAATATAGGGCTCCATGGTGGCTCGGTTGGCTAAGGTGCATACCATGTAACCCCGATGTCCTGGGTTCACACCCAGCCTTGTCATGTCATCCTCCTCTCTCCCAAGCATTCCTGTCTCTCTCTACTACATCTATGCAATAAAGGCAAATATGCCAAAATTAATCTTAAAAAAAAACGAGTATCATCTGTTAAAAGTGTGTTGACTTTAATGATTAAATCTTTTTAACAGGAAGAATCAATGCACCTTGAATACCACTGTTACCACAATAAACCTGTCTATTAACAATATGAATTGCACCTGCTCATGTCCATTTAACAATCAATCAGTGCAACATGTTGCCAGTCAAGACAGATAAAGCTGCATTATCAGGATCTGGAGATAGTTCCTGTAATTCCGTGTCATTATATAAGGACTAATGGGTTTTTGATTACTGCCAGTGGACTTAGGGGAATTCAAAGTATCACCGCAGCAGATGACTGATCCTGGACTTTGAGCCTGCTACAGAAGACAAGACATTTATTGAGTATGAGCTCGAGCAACTTATTTGACGTACGGTGCGTCAAGAGTGACGTGGCAGTCTTGGGGCTGCACCCGGTTCATATGCTGTGATCATGACAGTGCGGTAATTGGTTGGGGAGACCTCAGTCAGGTCACATGACCAGGACCTGTTTGGCTGAGGTGAAAGGCTGCGTGGCTGCGTGCAGAGCTTTGCGGTAGTCTTGGAGGCTCAGCTCGGTACAGGCAGGCGCCGTCAGCTTCCCCTGCCGGATGAGGGAGCACAGTTCATCCAGCATGGCTCTGAAGGCCCCTTCATCTGCGGAGAAGTGTAGCAGAATGTCTTATGAAATTCATTTTATAAGAACTTTTTATGGATCCTTGTCTTATAATAATAATAAAAAACTTTATTTATAGAGCACTTTTCAAAATGCTTTACAATTAAAAGAAGTATAAAATGAATGGATGAATGCATATAATGTACAACAACAGTTGTAGGATGAAAACCAGACTTAAAATGGTTCAATTTTTTTAAAGATACAAGATTACTTTAAGATACAAACTGAAAATTAGTGTAATAAAATTAAAAAAAAAATACAATACTAATTCAATACAGACTCACCATGCGAGTGATCTCTCTTCCACTGTGTGACCCAAAAGCCCCGCAGCTTCACATCCTTGAAAATAAGAGCGCTCTGCAGAAAGCAAGGTCAGTTGCGTAAGTGTAGAGCGCAGCAGCACAGCCATGGGTGAACTAATTACCTTGGAAAAACTTGTCTCTGGGAAATGCAATGTCAAATATGGAAGGCTATGGGACGCTTAATCTTACCACAGGGACGGTGACTGGCTGTTTGGCCATGCCTCCATACGTTACCATGGACCCTCCGACCCTGAAAACAATGAGAAATGTGGTATTTTACGATCGGTTTTCCCTTCACTGTAAGAATAACAAGTCAGCAAAGAATATTCAACATCCTCACTGTAGGTGACGGAGGAGTTCTGTTGCACTCTTCCCTCCGACTCCGTTCAGTGCCAGTTTAGGCCTCGGACAGCTCTTTAGAAAAAAATCACAACCATTTTTATTCATCTATAGGGAAAACCACAGCGAATCTTTAAAACTGTGCTTGGACTCACAGACCTTGAACATTTCCTTCATCTCAGGCCGCCTCAGCGTCTCCTCTTTGATCACATGACTGGCCCCTATAGCCTTCAGCCTATCACTGAGCTGTGTGAACTCTGGCCTGTGAAAGGGCAGACACAATGAGGAAGTTCATTACAGTCATAAATTTTGACACACAATGACAAATTCTCTCTCTCTGTCACCCTTGGACAAAAACACCCGACTATCACAGCTAGTTGTCCTTCAGAGACTGGCTGATAACCCCAGCTAATGATTAGGACTGAAAACCTCCCAAGTCTCCTCAAAAGACTGCATGTACTTAGCGGGGGTGTGTGTGCGTGGGGAGCGAACTCGTAACCTGGTCACTAATTTACAGACATTTGCTACAAAACACAGTGTCTTTAAAGAGTCAGCGTAGTGTGACTGAGTTCACCTGTCCCGGACAACGTTGATAGTGTTTATTCCCCTCGCAGCAGCGATCTGTATTACAGCCTGGCCGACTCCACTGTTGGCTGCATTCTGGATCACAGAGTCACCTGAAAGGACAGCAGGCAGAGGCAAAGCGTTACATGATATGGCTTCTTCACAGCATGTCATATTTACAGAGGTGATAAGGTATATAAGACCGGCACACTGCTAGAACTGATGCTTATAAGTATGTGTCCAGAGGCAAAATTAGAAAAATGCTTGTTTTAATTAGCTGACATGATGCTTACAAAGTGCAAAAATGTGCTCAAGTGCAAAAAGGCGAAGTAACACAAATGTTTTCATCATCAGTGTCCTAAATATGCGCAAACACACCATTATCAAAGGGAGGTGTAGGTTAGGCTATATTGGTGTAATATTTACAAAGGTAACATAGGTATACCCCGATGAAGACAGCTTACCTGTTGAAACATCAGTCAATAAAAATAAAAAAGAGTTTCATTCCGAAAATTAGATACCCACCATTTGAAAACACTGACACCTCCTCAAACAAAATGATGGCTGGTATTAAAGTTATGTCCATTATGGGTAAAAAGTTAATAGTCATTTTAAGACCTTTACTTACTAAGCAGTTCTGCTTTTGAGGATAGAATCATCTGAAATTCTGAAATATTTGTACAATGTTTCCCAAATGGATATACAGCATTTTGCAGATGGAGCTTTGACTGTGTGTAGTATTCCTTCCCATGTAAGCTCACGCTGCCAAGCACCTCACCAAGATTGTGGTGTGTGTTTAGTCATTCCTTTATGGATATTTACAGGAACAGCCATTGCATAACTCTCCCATCTTGTGTCTTTCTTGCATCTATCCTTCACTGGTACTTTAGAGGTCACTGTCACTTATCAAAAGTTGTGAAGTACAACTTAGAAGGAATATATTAACATCACTTTTCTCCCTCTGATTGCTGAAAAGTGAACAAAACTTCAACTTGCCACTCATCTCCTTTTGGAAATGGAGTAGGAGCAAAACTGTGTCCAACCCTGTATGTGTAATCCAAGTGTTTGGAGTCCTGTAAAAGGAATTGATGTTTTGGGTTTTGGTACACTGGGTCAAGTGAGAAGCAGCACCTCATCAGCCCCTGTATGTGGAGACTGACTACCTGGCTTGAGGTCCTCAAAGTCAGAGAGCATCCTGAAGGCGGTGCAGGGGTTCACCCCCAGCGTGGCAGCGGACAACAAGGGAATGTCACTGGGCAGCGAGATCGTATCGTCCTCCGCTAGCACCGCTGCTGTCCTCCACGTCCCTGCTCACACCCAGGCAGAACATCATACCAGAGCGACACAACAGTGACATTGCAGACTCACTCCTCTTTCTCTCTCTCTAGAAGTCATTTACCGAGCCCAGCGTCTCTTGGGATGACCCAGTCTCCTGTTTTGAGGGACTTCACCTGGCTGCCCACCTCCACCACCTGGGCCACCCCCTCATTTCCCCCTACTGCCGGGAGGTCAGGGAGGATGGCATAGGTACCTGGAGAAGAGTAATGGGTCAACAACTGATCCTCATGCCTCCGTGATCTTCATCTTCATGACAAGTGGTTAAAAAAAATACTGTGTGCTGTATTCGCTCCATTGTTTTTACTTGCTAAAATGATATGTAATAAATGAGCTAAGACAAATCTGACTTTTTAGTGTGCAGCGAACCTAATCTCCTAGACTATCATGCTTCTCCTGTATTTGAAGTCCAAGCTGTGCAGAGGTCACTTCACTTGTTTGCATCACTGTGTGCTGAACTGCTGTCATGGACCAATCAGCATGCTGACATTACTCATCTCGTTTCTTCTATTCATACTTTTCCTAGGTAATTTGGTGTGAATGGCTGTTGGGTGTGTAATTGTTTTGTTTCTCATAACATTAATGTTTTTAATTAACTGTAATATGTTACCTTGAATCATGTTGATGTCTGACGGGTTGATTGGGGCTGCCAGCATTTTAACAAGCACCTCCTTTGCACCTATGGGAGGAAGATCCACGTCCTCCAACCTGGCAACCATCAAACTTGTGTCATGATATTGATTAAATGAATGATTTTTACGCTATTAATTAGTATCTTAGTACCTGACAAATAACTTAAGACATGGGTTTATAGTTTTCTATGGGTTGCAGGTAGCATGCTCGCGTTAGCCACGTCGTCAGTCACGTTCACAGACGCATATGTGCATCCACAAAGTCACAGCAATGCAAAGGCAGGTGCATATTCTTACTGGACCACTTGAGAGGGGTCTCCGTGGTTTCTGTACACAAGTGCCGTGCATCTCTGTGCTGCACGGCCAGCTGAGTGACTGAAGTGAGTCGTGTTAGCTGTGGTGTGTGATGCCAGCTGCAGCAGGGCGGCCGAGACACTTCTGCATGACGTCTGACTCCTTAGACACGCCGCGAGGAGCGGGAGAGACATCACGAGCGAGGACTTCACTTCCGCATATAAAAATAGCTGTAATAGTCAGTCAGAGTTAGTATTTGAACTGTGAATGTCGCCTGCTAGTCGCCCTCAACAAGTACAAGCACCGGCCATATTGGATTTACCCATGAGGCTTTGGTGGAAAATGTAAACAGTGAACAGCGCCTCTGGTGAACAAGCACAGTAATGCACCGCTGTTAGTCAAGGGAATGGTTCCCAAAGTGACCAGGCAGGCCAGAAAAATAAGGAAAATTATAAATTTCACTCTCTGGAAGACTGTACAATGAGATACTGCATAACTGGATGACTACTATAAGGTTTTACTTTTTCTACTGCTGCCTCCACAGCTGCAGTGTTATATCTAACAAAAAAAACCTCCTCAGGTGACGCTCCTTAGGACAAATGGAGGTCCATGGTCTAAATACAGATCAGTTTGGGGGGTCCTTTACATGAAGATTTTTGGGAATCCCTGTTGTAACAGAAGGAAGACAAATAGACACAAAAAGCGCATGTGAATATTGACATATTTATTAGGAAATGGAGCAGATCTTTACATATAGAAACATAATCACAGTAATACTTTGAATAGCCTACATGCTGCTTACCATTGACAAACTAGCCATTAAATTGCCTGAGGTCAAGTTAAATGTAGTTTTATGGCAGTAAACATTGATACATTCTTCAGTAATAAATGCACATTTTTGGAAGAGGTTTCAGCCATTTACACCATAGATACACAAATGAAATGGCTGATGGTCACAAACAAGATGTTACATAAAAAGCACACGCAAGACACGAGGTAAAGTGTGATACAGTATGCTTTTATGTGCTTCAAATGTTACCCTGAGCACATAATACGTCCCTGGATTTTTAAGGTATATCTAACCCATCTAACACCCAACAATCAAATCACAATAACACATCACTGGGGAGTCAAACAGGTTTGTTGCAATCAGAACGTCTGTCATGGACTTTTGTTTTCAAATGATACTCTGAAAACATCACTAAGTTATATACAGCAGAATATTGCAAACATTACAATACACCACTTTGCCACTTTCATTCGACCTTGATCTAAACGATGGGTATCAAAATAACTTGAGTTTGACACATGAGGTATTCAATGGTTTCACAGATTTAAAAAAAATACTGAATCATAAAGATTGATGAACAAAAGTCCTGTTTGTGCATCTGTTTTTTAATGGAAAGACTGGTAAATATTCAAGTCAGAGGATCCTACTGTTACTGAAATGAGCAGTAAATTCAGCTGAAACATACTGAAAAAAGTAAACTGTTCCACCAAGTCACTTGCTTCAACAATCTTTTCCATTCTTTCGTATCCTGAGTGATTTTTTTTTTTAAGTATCACTTATGTAAAGGCAGAATCTGGGTATGAAACAACATTTGATGAGTGTTAAGTAAATCATCCATGACACATTCTTTTTGTCACAAGCATTGATAGTCTGAAATACAATGTATTGGCCATGTGTTGAGACGAGACAACCCCAATTCATATTCTACTAGCCCCAATCCCTTAACAATATTCTACTACATCCCCATCTACAACGATTATAGAGGAAAAATACAATAATAGCGGAACATTTTCTTCATATTATATCATGGCATGTTATGTCAAAGAAGAGAAAATAAAGAACATCATCAGACTAGGTGCATGATAAATTGACAAAGTATAGGTACAAGTCAAAAAGCCTGTTAATCTCAATGAAAAGACCTCTAAACTGTTACAGAATTTGCATCTTTGTACTTTCTGTGGATGGGCCCAGAAGAGTTTCACTGTTGCACCAAGACATTCAAAAGACTCTACCAAGGCTCCCTTGTCCTTTGCTTCGCACCAAAATTCATACAGACAAACATTGCATCGCTACGTTGTCGTGAATGAACACTCCTTGACTCCTTCCAATCAATCTGAATTATTCCCTGAGTTTTCAGATTGGCGATTCCTGAGACAAGCCTGAGAGTGGAGGTTCTACTATTTTTTTTTTCACTTTTTTGCCACCAGCAATCAACTGTATGCAGTTTATCAAAATGTAAAAAAATATATAAAAATATGGAACACATATTCAAAAAAAAAAAAAGATTAAACTGAATATAAAAGAAATTAATGCATCTTACACATGATTAGTGCAGAGTAACATTGCATTGGTTTTGGCATAGATAAAGAGGTATTACAATGAGCCCCCGCTTCTGGAAGGTTCACTGAGCATAAAAATAGAGGAAAAAAATCACACAAGGCAAAGGAATTTAAAAAAAAGTCACAGTTTACAAAAAAGTCCTCATAATGCCATGTACCTGCTCAGTAAGTACATTGTAACTCTTGTAATGTACTGTATCATTATTACACTATCATACTGCACTGACAGTGACAATGATTTATCAAAACAACAGTTACTAAGCACTGATACTGATATTTCCACAGTTATATGAGCACCCTGATGTTAAAAAATACATTACCCAAATAAATTCTCACGTCAAATGTAGCTTTGAATGATATTCGGCAGTTTTCTGATGTCTAGAACATTCATCGCTGAGCGGGCTTCAAAAGGAGCGCAAGGAGAAGAAGCTGCAGCACACTTGGATGAAAATAAATAAGTAGTATGATTTTTTAAAAGGCTTTAGAATAATTTTACATATATATTAATTGGGTGTACAAGTCTTGTCAGCTTCTCCTGTAAAACGGGAGTAAAATGCTGATTAGCTAGTTCTACATGCTCCTCCGTGCAGGCTTGATGTTCCTGATCTATTAACCTACTAAGGGTTATAGGAGGTAATGTCTTAAATAGCTACCTAGTAATGGACCACAATGGATGAAAACAGAAACACCAGCCTTCCCACTAGCAACATCATGTCTGATTCTGCCTCAGTTTATTCAAGTATCAAGAGGAGAGCTAGCTGAACCACTCAGTAACTCAGTCCATGTCAAGTATCTTACTAGAGGTGGTGTTGGACATTATTGGGTATAGTACCACATTGGTTGGAATTATATCAAATCCAAATGGAAGTACTTACAAAGTAGCAGTATTTTGCACAGCAGCCAATAACATGAGAACATACTGCCACTGGGTTGATTTAGGTAATGCTTCCAGTTCCCAGAAAGCTTTTGGGAGTGTATTGGTACTAACGACACTCCTACATAAATACTGTAGTGCAAAAAGGATTTGATTTAATCCCAATTTACATCACAATGTCCAAAACTGTATTTCGAGCAGAGAATATTTCATTTACTATCAGTGGCTAGGATAACAAGTTTCATAGCAGACCAAACATGCACCGATGAGGTAGACCGCGCACCTTAGACAGCCAGCGAAATGCTGGACCAAAATAATGAAATGACACAAATAACTCCAACCAAAAGCTGGCAAAGACTTCTGGTCTGACATTCATTTGGCCCCAGGAAATCTGGATGGTCACTTGCAATATCGGCAGATGCCAATACATTGCCTATAGCTATACCCTAAACCCCGTCCCTCGTGTTTCCACGTACCCGCCCTTTCCCCATGCGATATGCAAACTAACATTCATTACAGAGGTACTGTCACGTCTCTGCCTTGTCGGATAGTGAGGTGTAACTATCAGGAAAGAGACAAAATGGTAAGGCAGCAAAAGTGTAGCTCTATACTTATCACACTGACTGAGTATTATGCAAAAGCAGAAGAGGTCGAATGCCCACAAGAGAGGCACAGTATCACATAAAAGAAAACGCAGATCCTACAAAAAAAAAATCAAAATAATCTGTTATATGACATACTTCACTACAATCTCAAACCCCTGAATCAACAGCAGTGATTAATACATTTAGAAGGCTTCCTGAGTGCAATAGTACAGCAGTATTCCTGAGTGTTACACCAAATGAAAACAACAACTTCAGCAACATTCTTCATGAGCAATATTTTTTTTCAACCTGAGGTAGTTCCAAAAGCAGCTTCAGCAGGTGGAAGGGATCTTGGTGTCCCTTCTCTCCAGTAAAGCAGTTTGATTGGCCTCTGTGCTTCCCCGGCTTCCATGCTGCACACTTCCTTGTTCAATCAGAGGTCTCCGGAGGCGGTGCCGACTGGCTGTGCTCCTCCTCATCCCCTTTCAAGGAGGAGGGTTTTCCCTGAGAACCTGGTGAGGACTGCTGTGCTTTGATTGGGCAGTTGGCGACCATGTGGTCAATGCTCTGGCAGAAATGGCACTTCTTAGGCTGGGGTGGTAGCTTGCACTCTTTGGCATGGTGGTCCAGGCCTCCGCAGTTGTAGCACCTACAAGAGGAGAGAGCATGGAGTCAGGAGAGGAATATTTGCTTTACTGGCACCTGTTGGCCACTAGATGGCAATATTTCATTTGGAGTGGTTTGAGTCTGCCGTAAGTCATAAATCTTGCAAGGGCATTCCAGGTCACCCACACTGCTCTCTGAACAGGGCACTAGATTGAAACATCATACCACACGTCAAGTCATTTCTTACGTGTTACTAAAAAGATTATGTTTGCACAACTGTATGTATGGGCCAGGTGCATCAGAGGAGAAAGATAAGGTCAAGTCACCATGTTGTGTCTTGAAATAAAACCCTTGTAAGTGAAGATATTGTGTGGGAGTCTACAGATTTTGACTACTTCTTCGATGTTTAAAACCACTCCAGGAGTTGTGAGACCTGCTTACTAGCAACCTTGCAGAACAGCAGGGGTTTCTGGATGGGTTACATAGTCATTTTGGAAATGTAGATCACAATCAGCGAGTGGGCTGCAGCATTAGAAGAATTAACTTTAGATATTCTTAGTACGTTGGCAGTGTTCCTATTTTGCAAGGGACATGGTTATTATGTTCCGTATCATCTCCGGGTATCATAAACAGATTTCCCTATCTGTCAAATTGGCTACTCTGAAATTAGGCCTCCCGTTACACTCTATTGTACCGAAGTGAGAGATCCATTTCATCGGCATTGAACTCAAGAAGTGGACACAGTGAGGGGTCAGTGGTAGCCATCAGGGGTGCCATCGACCACCTCTGTTCAAACATGGGCTATAGAATGGCCACGCGTGCAGGGCTGGAAGACAGATGGGTGGTGGGCGTGGGCCGGTCAGTCAGCGCCATTGCGGACCCCCTGCCACCGTTGTAGCGGCAGATGAGGTTTGGACAGGACGGCTGCCGAGGGGTCAGTGTGTCTTTGTACCAGCGGCCGTTGGGGTGGCGTCAAGGTCTATGCCGTCACAGAAGCTCTCTAC
>OMOV01100863.1:0-13358 GCA_900312565.1 Beryx splendens | reverse complement strand
CTAGCCCTAGCCACACAGCCGCAATCCCGCACTAACTCGTCCGCGCGCTTGCGCGCGCACGGTTTTTTTTTCTGTTAACCCTAACCCTAACCCTAACCTAACCCTAACCCTAACCCAACCCTAACCCTAACCCTAACCCTAACCCAACCCGAAGACAACCCTAACCCAACCCTAACCCTAACCCTAACCCTAACCCAACCCTAACCCTAACCTTAACCCTAACCTAACTCTAACCTTAACCTAAACCTAACCCTAACCTTAACCTAACTCTAACCTTAACCTGACCTTACCTAACCCTAACCGAACTCTAACCTTAACCTGACCTTAACCAAGTTGTTTTAGTTGCCTAAGCATCACCGTAACAACCAACCTTTGGGACGTTTTCAAATTCGTGGTGGAGGAACGTATTTAAATTCGTGGTGGAGGAACGTAATTTTAACACATTACGTGCCACCACGTCTAAATGCTATGAACTTGTTGCATACAGTATGCTCTAGAGCCAGAGAGTTGTTCTGACTGATGTATGTGGCTGTGGCCAATTACAATAAAGCTTGTTAACACAGTTTGCACATTCCCTGAAACTGGGTGTACAGGTCTGGATCCTTTATTCATAACACTGACATCAATTTTCATGCAAAATCTATGAGGCGTCAGAATAGCAGCAACGTTTATCGCTACTACAAAGATGGATTAATACCTGTCATAACTGTCACAGTGTCACTGGATGGATGACCTTGCCATTGTGAAACATGCTGTGCAGTGTGTGACAACTGGTAGCATTTCATCTTTAACTATGATGAAACCCACAAAGGACCCTTGCGGCTACAATTATTAATATCATTACCTTTTCATTTCCTTTTTCATTAGTGATACAGTACTTCATTCTTCATTATAGTGATCTTGTTACTCATTTACACCTTGATGAATGGAACTTAATTAGTTTGCTGTTGCCTCATAAGGGTGGATGAATGAATGAATGAATGAATGAATGAATGGATGAATGAATGGATGAATGAATGAATGGATGAGGAGAGATAAATCTCCATGGTAATATGTGTCTGGACAGTAGCAGGGAGATATTTTCTTGTCAAGTTAATGTCGACACACATGTACAGACACATATTTGTTCACTCACAAGTACACACACACACACGCACACGCACACGCACACGCACACAAACACCAAATCATCTCCTCTTGTGGATTTCCAACATTCCTGTGTGGATGACACATCAATCTCCACAGGCAAGCCATGTGAGTCATCTGTCTTTACACACATTCTATCTCTCTCTCTTTCTCTTTCTCCCTCTTTCTCTTTTTCTCTCTGTCTCACACACTCACTTAAGCATAATGCAAGAGTATGTCTGGATGCTCATGTGAAGGCACAGCCCACATAACACGCTTGCATACACCATTGCTGTACTTCTATTCTGAGGAACTTCCATCAACACTACATGCCTAACCTTAACTTTAACCCTACTCGACTCGAGTCACATGACTTGGGACTTGACTTTGAACTTTGATGACTTGAAAAGGTTTCTAAAGTCTTGATAAAAGATCTTGTGTTTGTCCGAATTGCTTGGATCGAAAGTTCAGAATGATTGAATTTATACAGAATTATTTTGTATGGACTTGAGACTTGACATTAATGACATGGACTTGACTTTGTAATCTACATTTTAGACTTGAGATTGACTTGGGACTCGAGCAGCATTGACTTGGTCACACCTCTGCCCTAAAATAAACCTAATCCTAACCCTAATTCTAATCCTAACCCTAAACCCAAGTCCTAACCCTAAACTAGCCTGTTGAAGAAGTGAAGGAAAATGTCCTCACTCTGAAGGTCTGAAACTCAAACTGGTTCTCACAAGGATAGAAGTAACAGAACACACAGACGCTACTGTACACGCCCTCATATGCACGGCCGTTGACCTGGCAGTGCAACATGGACCAGTGCCATAATCTGTGGATGCCACTTTTCTCCGGGCTCTGTGACATTGCAGAAGGTGCCGCTCTGGCAGCTTCACACGCTGCAGAGTCTGCTGCGGCTGTATTTCCACACCGCCGCATCGGAAAGTGTTTTTAAAAACTGATTTTAAGGCTATAGGATTGAGAAAGTACTTCATATACTGCAGTTGCATCTACCTGTTTCAGAGCAAAGTGATTGAACTGGGTGTTTTGACGTGAATCCTCTGAAGTTAAAAGCTATTGAGGGTTTAAACGTGTATTTACAAGAGCATTTGTGAATCTGCAAATTCCGTTTTTTAACTACAGTGGAAGCAGAGCCTGTAGTTGCTTCTAGCACAGACAGCCGGGCTAATTCTCTCTGACTAGCAGCGGGTACTTACCGCATGGCGTAACGGATGGCTTAAAGGCAAAATCTCTCGCTCTGTTTGAGAGGTAAAAACAAAGTGGACAGGCATCTGGACAATCAAGTCTGTTTTTGAAAGTGTGAAGACAACCTGTTCAGGTAAGTGGCACCCAAGCTGAGGGAAACAGGATCCGATTAGGCAGTTTGACTACTTCAAAATATACACAAAGAGCACTTGATTTATCTTGCCTTGTGATTTTTCCAGTTTGGATCAGCTTTCAAGTCTAGTGGGAGAAATCAAACGCACCTCAACCAGTTCAATTATTTGAAACAATAATCAAGTGCTGTTTTCACTCAGCTCTAAATCTACAAAGATGAAAAACTGCTGATTGTTGTTTCAAAGTGTCGCTGGAGAGTGTGGGCACTCAGATTGTTTTTCTGCTTTCCTTTTGATGTTTCAAAGGATCCTGTCTGTAGACGGTGGACTTTAAATACTCACATTTAGCAAATTAATTTCTAATGGAATTCAAGTAGTCTCAGATACACTAGCCATAATACTTTAGTAACTTTAATAAGACTACTTTTCTGCATACTTTTAAAAATCTGAATTTTCAGGTGCACCTGTGTGTACTTTTACTGTGCCAAGTTTTATTTTGAGACAAAATCTACAGCCCTAACATCAATTTTGTCACGTATTTTGTATTTTTCTTTGCCTGTCATGTTAGCAAAGTTGACATTTATATATTTAGCTTCCTCAGCTGTCAACATACTATAAAATTCTGTGAATTAATAATGTTTTAGTGCTAACAGACATAAAAGAGACACTGTTAGTGAGGTACTTGTACCCCACAAGCATCCGTAGGGTGTGTGTCTGTGCAAGGTAATTCTGAGCTGAAATAGAATGAGAGAAAACTCAAACTCAAGCCCTCCCACTAGAATAAACAAAACTGCTTTCTCAATGGTAAGTCTATTCAGAGATTCCCAGACAACTTCAATGCCTCCCTCCCATTCCTCTCTCTCTCTCTCTCTCTCTCTCTGTCTAGGGGGAGATGCAGTGTGTAGCGTGGTTGATGCTGGCCATGCTGTGGCTGGTGCAGGCTGTGGTGGAGGGCTGTCCTGATGTCTGTAAATGCTCCAGGAAGTCCAGTCCAGAAAGGTCAGAAGTCAACTGTCATAAGAAGGGGCTCCGGGCCTTTCCCTCCAAACTGCCCGCCGACGCTTGGATCATCAAACTAGGTTCGTAAGTGACTGTTGGTGAGACACAATATTGGAATAACTATTTCATGTTCATCTTGGTTAATCAAAGCATCTTCAGAATGGATGTAATCTTCAATAACGTGCAATCTGTAAACATTAGCTTTGTGAGAGATAATCTCACCGCTAACTGACTTCCTAACTGCTGCCTACAGGAGAAAACGGTATCACAGACCTCAGGGCCAATTCTCTGAAACCCATCCCCAAGATTGAGAGTATCAATCTGGAGCGAAACGCCATCAAGTCCATCCACCCCCAGGCCTTCTCTGGTGCCAGACAACTGATGCTCCTCAATCTCTATGGCAACCACATCACCAGCCTTCCGCCAAAGGGATTCCAGGTAATTATGGATTGCATGTAATGTGATTATAATGACGCAAGATGGTTACTGCAACCTGCTACAGATACTATAAAATACACAGTGATGAGATAACAGATACTTTTCTTTGTGAAGAAATTCTTTATAATTGATTTACTTTCTCTTTCTTTTCGAAGTTTGAGTTTCTGTAGGTGACAAAATATAAAAGCTCTCATGAACTGAGTATAGGTTGAATTACTATTGTGTTATATCAATCTGCGATAGAAAAAGAGATATTTATTTATAAGAAGACTCAATGCAACACTTTCATTCCTACGCGAGTATTTTATTTGGGTATTTCTACTTGAGCTAAAGGCTTTGTTTGTCTGTAGGACCTCCTCAACCTGCGCTTCCTCATGCTGGGACAGAACCAGATTGGCATCCTCAAACCCGAGATGTTCGCCGGCATGAGAAACCTGTCGGATCTGGATCTTCCTCTCAACGCGCTGACGGCGCTCCCGTCGAACGCCTTCAAGCCTCTGATCGCCCTCAAAGTGCTGGATCTTGCCTTGAATCGCATCCAGAGGATTTCTGCCAAGGCCTTCACCGGTCTGAAGGAGCTGATGTTTCTCAACTTGGACAACAACAGGTGACGCAGCAGACGCACGTCGGTGGAGGCTTTCATGAAATATGCCTTGCAATGCCAAAAGTGGATTGATTTTCTACTAGGATATCCCCATTGAGGATTAAACGCTTGCGATATTACCCAGTGCAGAGCTCCAGGCATTTAGCCACAGGAAACACCAAGTCAGAATGTGTTATTGGGTCTTTAATGTTTTTTTAATGTTCCTATCAGGAACCATGACGCACATAGTTGAGAAAGAAAAAAACAACTTGCACTGTAAATGCATTTCATCTAATCCATTTGGCAAAAGCTGTGTTTACATGAGATCAGATAGATTACAGAGTGCAACTCCACTCCACTTTTACCAGTTATTAAAGGAATACACAAGTTTTCAGGAGATTCGGGAGTTTTCTTATCCATTAGGTGATGAGAACATAGACATCAAAATCATTCACGTGTCCCTGGTAGGTCGTTCGGCTCAGTGCTCCATGCTAACACTATGTTGAGTGATAGTAGGTGATTAGCATTATCTCAAAAGTGACAAAATGAGAACACGTAGCTTCTCTAAAGCCAAAAAATTACAAAACTGCAAGACTTGGCTGCACATCATTTAACATTGTTATTCTTTAACTTTGGTGTCTGCACTGAGTGGACAAACCATTACAGCGACCTGCTCTTTCTATTCTGACTCTCCTTCCCACCCAGTCTGAAGACTATTCCTGCGGGAGCACTCAGACCGCTGGTCTCTCTGGAGATGCTGGTGCTGGACAACAACCTTCTGTCCACACTGAGCCCCTCGGCGCTGGACGGCCTGGGCAACCTGCAGGTAATACAGTATGTTGTCCTGTTAGCACAGACACAGAAAATCTGATGTTAACTTCAGAGTCAGAGGCAGTTTTATAGGCAAGGCAAGTTTATTTGTATAGCACATTTCATACACAGAGGGAATTCAAAGTTATCGCTGTTTTATTGCTGGTTTGATGTGGAAAAGCTGTCTGATCTGGTCCACACAGGGTTAAAAATCTTTTTTTCTGTTGCTGTGTAAAACCAGACACTTTTTATTTTTAGCTCAACTGAGAGGCAAAAATTAATTTTTGAAATTCATTGGTATTTGGATGGCCTATAGTCGTAAGAGAGACTGTCCCATAACCAGAACATCACAGTTTCAATCCCCTCAACAGCGAGAGTGTCCATCAGCAGTCAGCTGTCCTTCCCAGCAAACATTTGACCTTGAGTAAATGTTCACATGACGGCCTGCACCAACATTGAAAACCTGTGTAAATATAGCACCAGAATGAGAGTTTTCAAAACATCCATAGTCGTCCATAGCTGACGTTTTGTGAAATTGATGAGAGTGTCAGCTAAATGCCTAAAAATGTGTTGAATGTCGAACCAGGAGCTCTACCTGAGGAACAACGAGATTGAGCGTCTGCCCCCGGACTTGTTCAGGAACACACCCAAGCTCTCTCAGCTGGCCCTCAGCGGAAACCGCCTTAAGACAGTGGATGGAAACATGTTCGCCCATATGCCTGGTAAGACCACCGGGCTGCCCTCTCACTGCCCCATTTCCAACAGAACGGCAACGACCAGGATGGAAACAAGTCCAGGAAGTTTTTATGTTATCCTTGTCAATTTTATGTGTCTGTCACATTTGTCAAAGACTTGAAAAGAAATGTTTGCAAACATCAGATGGATAAAAGACAAAAATGACTAATTTCATTTAAGAGGCAGAAATTATCATAGCATTTAAATGACATATTTAATTAAAACCACTTAGGTCCCTCATGCCTAATTTCAAACACACGTTTCATGGACAAGCTTTGTTCAAACCCACATAACTTTATTTTAAATTCTAGTCAACAGCCTAAGGTTTCCAAAGATACCAAATATGTCATCCTAAATTACAGGGACATGTATATAAAATGGTGCACAATCATCAAGATTTTTTTCCATTTGTTGTAATGATGCAACCATAAAAAATTTTGGGTTTGAATATTTCACTCAAGCAGCCATAGCTCCAAAGAAGCGTTGGAGCAAGCAGATACAGAATATTTATGTAACATTGTCGTACAGTTTTTGAAGCTAATTGAGAGGACATTCAAGGGGAAACTCAGGGTTCAAGAAGCTAATGATGATCTTTCTTTCCTGACTCCTCTCAGTCCTGAAGAAGCTGTATCTCCATGACAACCCCTGGCAGTGTGACTGTAACATCAGCTCCCTGGTGCGGTGGATGGGACAGACCAAGGCCAGCCTGTCGCCTTTGGCGGCCCTGAGGTGCGTGGGTCCGGCCGAGCTCCGGGACAAGAGCCTCAGCAGCCTCCGAGACAACAACCTGCTCTGCCGGGCCTAGAGCTGGAAAACCAGGATGAAGACCGCACTTCCATGACCATTCAGATAGCTCAGATCAACCAGGCTTGTGTTCAGAGAATGCATTTGTCTTTTTTCAAGATTTAAGTGCTACATATAATGAGGCTGTGTATTCTCCACCAACAAAGAAAAAGTCCTGTCCCATATCTCCAAATTCAACACTGAGATTAATATTATAATCTCATATCGCACATCACGTAGTGCCACACAGGTTCGGAAAGTGACAGAATACATGCAACGGGATTACAGTAATCCAATTCCAAAAAAAAAAAAAAAAGGTCCCTGTAATCTCTGACAGTCAATGTAAAAAAACAGAAAAGGCACTTAGATCATGAGATGATAGACACTGCCATGATTTTGCATCTCGGAAATGGCTGTGGATAATGATAATCTGATTGAAATTCTAATCTGTGAATTAGATTGAAAGGAAAAGTAGGGTGATGGTACCAAATTTAAGTAATCCAGTGGATTATGCTGCCAATTACAGCTTCAGGCGGGCCATCAGTAATATATAGAGGATTACATTTTGATAACAAGAAGCCCAGCCTGGTGCTACAGTAGACTTTCTCACTTCTCGCCCCTCGGTGCGCCTACATACCTTGTGCACATCTCCCATCTCACCCTATGCTATGATTAGCTATTGTTGTGCTGCACCTCCCCTATACCTGCCTCACAGCCGCGCTCTCGCTTCAGTAACCCCTCACTGCACGTCCACAGGAGGGGAACAGAGAGACAGGGCGGGAGCAGTGACCGGCAGATCGGTTTATGGAGCGGGAGGGTGAGGCGGGATCGGAGATGGGCGACGGGAGAGCGTAATATCTCGCCCTAAGCTTTCTGTAATTGACACGGTGTCTCCCATCGACCCGGTGCCACAATGACATGAAAATGGCAGCGTCACCCACTCTGGAGGGGGAGATAATCACCATAATTTCCACCTGTATTAAACCTGCTATTATAGGAGAGCGCCCAAGAACAATAGGCTTTGCTTCTCTCGCCTCCGCTGGTGCCTTCTCTTTACCCTCCTGCATATTTTACAGCAAAGTGAAATAGATTTTTTTTTTCTCCTTTTTTCAGCGTTTTGTGTGTTTCTTTTTAATTGGCTGCTGCTAAACCTATCATCTTTAAAGAGAGCTTACTTTGATCATTGAAACCGTACGCCAATTTCTCAGCGGTTCACAAAATGTAACCATTTCATGCTGATCAGAATTGTATTTTTGATGATTTGATTTTAGATTTCCATATTTGTGAGTGTGAAATTGCAACAGGAAATAATTGCTGCCTCATTTCCAGTATAGGAAAATATATTATGGATATATCAGGAAAGAAAGGCCAACAAGTAGCATTGCTATTGGATTTATAAATATATATCTTAGTTGTTGGACACTCGCTGTTTTCCTTTCTTTGCATGGCCTGGAGATGACCTGCTGTAACTGAGACCCCTTGTACCATGTACCATGCACCATGCATGAAAACTGTATTATTACTGTGTACTTCAGTAAAGTATCCCATTGCATACTACAACGATGCTGAGCTCTCTCTGTCGTTTTTGAAATAATTTAAAGTACTGTGTTTTGAAGGGGTTTCATGGAGCACACAGGTGGTGAAACCTGCTTGGCATATAAAGTTTGTCTAAACTTAAGATTCTTGTAAAAAAAAAAAACCCCACATGAAAATAAAAAAAATAAAACACTGAGGAAAACAGTTACACTGTTTTGGAAAAGTCCTTTTTTGTTAGTTCAGTGTACAGACAGGCTGCTGCTGCTGAGGCTGCAAAGTCTTATGGGTACTGGATCTCCTCTTGATGGGAGACTGACTGACACTATTGCATTTCGCTCTGCCATTTGGCCTTCTTAAGCAATAGGTAGGCCTATGCTAAGTGTGATTGTGTGTGTGGCAGAGATGATACTATAGCTGTGGAAGAACGAGAGAGTCAGAACGCTTCATGTGGGTGAAGATTAGGTTGTGCCACCTCTGTTCTCATATTCAGGACTGCAGCACATCCAACCCTCACTTCCTACACTACCTGACTTCAGATCCTCTTTACGGAGGAGGTAAGCAAACATTACCCATGCAAAAACCAAGCATTTCAGGAAAAATTCATAAAAGTGGCAAATAAAAAATATATAATAATTATTATTATTATTAATGTATTATTGAAAAATAAATATAAATAATCACATATGGATAAAAATAAAGTTATCTTTCCATTTTCTTTGCTCCTTTTGGCTCTGCCTGGCAGATGGTGCTGCCGTTAGCCAACAGATTCAGCCAGATCTTTACAATCTAAGAGTTTGGCAACAGCAAACTTTAGCGGTGGCATCATTAGCTCCATAGGGATCTGCAGTATATACGAATGATGACTATTGCCAAGTAACTTGTGTTTCAGTATTAGCTGATTGTGAGAATGTTGGACTGTGGCAATTCTATGGAGGATATTTATATCTGACCCTGCCTTCACACTGTGAGCAGATGGGTCACTGTATTGATCAGGTGTAGCTGGCTGTGATTGCATGCAGTAGTCTGCAGCCACAACAGTCAAATCAAATACTTTTTGCTGCTTTTATATTACCTTTCATAACACTGTTTTGATGAGTTAACAGCTCATTATCAAGCGCTAATTTGGTAGAACTAATCAAAAACAGAAAAAAGCTAAATTCAGAGCTTTCCATCGACCACAATAATGGATTCTTCCCTTCTCCAAGCACTGTTTTCCAAGTACAAGTTGTAGAGAACTGGGAAGGTTTGAATGGCTGTAAATAACTTAACTCTGATTGGCTGTTGACACCTGATGAGCATAAAAATTTCAGCCTTCGACAACTTTCTCTCAGCTGACAAGCTTGTTGACACATCGGCTGAGTTTCCCTGCTTGTTCAGGACTTCCGGTTACTAGGGTGGTGTAGCCAGTGAGGAGACCACCGTTCAGCTGGAAGTCCTGGTTCAAAAGCCAAGACAAGATATCCCTTTAGTAATCTCAAATTCAGGTAAATTGTTTTGTCTCACTTTCCACCAAAAACCTATAGTAGACCAAGGGGATTCATTTGTTTTGTGTTAACAAGGGAAATGCCTTCCCCCTCATCCCCCCCGTCAAATTGCTCCCTGGGTGCAGCAGTGAAAGAAAGGCCTAGACCAGAAAGGCCTGGGACTGTTCTGTTGTGGTTAGACTTTTAGTAAGCACAACAGAGGAGAGAAAATACCAGACGGCAGAATTCACCGCTTTACACCAAAGACCGTTTGCCACTTTTAACTGTTTTTGTGTATAAAAATTTGCGACAAGACTTGATGTATTGATATGAATCAGAGATACTCGAGAAGATGCCTTGGAATCTGGGTTTAACCACAGGATGTTACACATATTACACATATTATTCAGCAATTTTTCATACTTTGTAACATCCTAACATCCTCTTCGTGTGTGTGTGTGTCCCATTTGTGTCTACTGTGTCTGTCCACAAAAATATCTCCTTAACTGTTCAGCACAGAGCCATGGAACAAAGAACTAGGACGCTCAGTGGGGCCTTATTGGGACAAACCAGTTTTCTTCACCTTGCCCTAGAAAAAAGCGTACAAGGCTTACTTTCACATTTTCGGCATGGGATTGTCTCTTTTTCTTTAAACCTTTATTTATCCGGGGATGGTCGGCCGACCACCTTGCTTCACATTCATAGTTATAAATGGTCAGTGCCGAGTATGACTACTATCTTCCACTGTTGGTCCTATTGTGTAACCTTTGTTTGACCTGAGCAGCTCCACAGGATTGGGGTTAAGTGCTTCGGCTCGGGGGAAACTTGACAGCGGTTGTTGAGGGAGGAGTGAGTGTTTCTTGCTCAGGGGACGTCGTCGTCCTCTGACTGTCCGCTGTAACCTTTATTTGAACAGATCAGTACTGTCCCGGCTGTGTCCTGACCCAGAAGCAAGCAGCACAGGAAGATACAGACGCGGCTGCTATTTTTTGGTATTATGTAACCTTTATTTAACCAGGTTAGTCCTTCACTCCGACAACGTCAAGGATCTCTTTTCCAAGGGAGAGAGCTGGACACGCCAACACACTCACAACCACACATACACACCATCCCATTCACTTCCACACTGAATTCATTTTCCATCAGGGTTATATCCATTTTATTTCCCTCATCATTTTCCACTTCAGCTGTGCCTTTGTCATCTTTGCGCTGTCACTTATATTCTGTTCTATCACAAAAATAAACTAAGCCAAGATAAGCTAAGATATGCTAAGTTAAGCTAAACTACAGCACACTAAGCGTAGCCAAGGCACACAGCTATCCAATCCAGTAAATCTTATCCATATCCAAGAGGGGAATGAGAGATCACACTAAAGCAGTAGAAAAATCTATTGCTTACTGTATAAGGAGGTGGTTTTACTGCAAATGCCACTGTAATAGCCTATTGGATCCCACAATAGAAAACCAGGGTAACACTTCACAATGGGTTTGTTCCAGTGTATTATCCCCTGTATTAACCTGTGGAAAAGTATTGCAAGTACGCAATAGTCCTCTGTAAGCGCTCGATGAAAATGTTTTTAGTACATAAGGGTGTAACAACACAATGCAAGTATAAAGAGTACAGAAGTCATATTTCGACTTACAACATCTGCTGTTTTTTTACCTTTATAAGCACACAGATTTTCATTATTGCGTACTTTCTTCAGGTTAATAATCAAATTGAATATGCAACAAGGTGTGAGCTGTATCACACTGAGATACATCACACCGTGAAGAGGCGACTACACAGCAGTGAATGTCTGGTCAGGGATCTCAGCAGTGTGGTTTAGCACCATCCTGCTGCTGTGGCATCGTTACAGTCGAACACTGTAGCCCTCTGTTTGCATGCAGCTCACAGACCCTGTTTGCCTTCGGGTTTACCGCCACAAGAAACACATACAGTTGCACTCACTGGCTGTCACTGTTCTGCACAGTCGCACTCTGCATGTCTCTCCGGATAAGAGTGTCAAGCTAAATGCCAAAAATGTAAATGATTTGTTGAGCTTTAACCACCAGAAGCATGGAAGACTGTTTAGTTCTTGTCTCCTTGTACGATTTTTTTTCCTAAAATCTACAAGGGGACGAGGCATGTCATACATGTTCATGTCATGTTGTGTCTCTGTCATTTGCTGTCAGTATAACCTAGAAACAATGTCATCAAGGAAAAGTCTTGTACGTTTTTTGTATTTGACAATTAAATCATTCTGATTCTGACTCATGGTCAGCTTAAAGCATAATACTGTTTTCTGTTTTTCTGTCATACTGGAGCAGTTGTGAAATGGATTTTAGAGTAAGGTGAGGAAAATGGTTACGCTAAAGTCACAATGATCAATTTAAGAGTGCTGTAGCTTTGTTGAGGAGTGCCAGATAAGCTGCTGTGCTATTTTTAGAGTTATTTTAGCTTTACAATTTAAAAACTGTAACCATAACAGCTGCAGTAAAATCAGTTTTTATGTGTAACTATTTATACCTTTCATTCAAATGCTTGATTGGGATCTCAATGCCAATCACCAGCAATATAGCCTGAAAGTAACAATGAAGGCGTTTGCCTGTGGAAAATGAACATTCATAAAATCCCAGTGATGGATTATGGTTTCAGATTTCAGAGAAGGAAGCAGGATATTTGATGGAGTTTCAGACAGCCCAATGTAGAAGGCAGATTGACTTTTAATGACTTGACTTTAATGATTTCACCACATACAGTATATGTGCTGAATAACATTCTGGTTGGGCTGTACAGTAGTGGAGGATGATACCTGCTAAACTGAATGAAAAATTCAATAACAACATATTTCCCCCAAAGCCACGATGAAGAAAAAAAACTTTACTGTGTAAGAAAAAGGAATATTCTGAACAACACAGCCTGTCATATCAAACATAACCCTCAAGGCTTTACAGGCTGCTTAACACGGTTTATATATTACTGCTGTCGGACAAAAACCCCATCTCTCCAAAGAGTTACCTGTTGTGTAATTAAGAAAAGCAGCTTTATTTCCATGCTGACATTACATGTTTCATATGTAATGTGTTTCTGATGGAGTTTCATAAGCCCGAGGATCTAACCGAACAGAGGAGAGCATGCAGGGAAATTTTTATCGATTAAAATAAGATTTTTAAAAAACTGGAGTTACGAGCTTTTCTTTCATTCCCCTCAGCACTCTCTGGTTGTGCTGCATGAGTCCTGTATATGAGAAGAGCGGTGGTGAAATATCTGGTGTTATTCCCCCACATGCAGCGCTCTCACACTGCCTCTCGTCCTTCCACAAAGTCATAGCAGATATTAATCTCTGCCGCACACACACACGCGCGCGCGCGCGCACACACACACACACACACACACACCCATATATACACATATGCACACACACACACACACACACGCACACACACACGCACACACACTTGCAGAGTATACCCTACAACAAAGTGTAATTGATGATTTCATGTGCGCTCTGCTCCATAACATGCTGCTGGGCTATCTCAACAACACCCCCCTCCCCTTTT
>OMOV01100860.1:0-15144 GCA_900312565.1 Beryx splendens | reverse complement strand
ACGCACACATACACACACACACACACACACACACACACACACACGTAGCCAACCTCCAATCCAGAGTCTGCATAGCTCTACTTTCTCTTTTTCAATATAATTAATCCTCTGTACATTAGGAAATCTTTACTCTGACACAGAAAATATGAGAGTTATTAAATTACACTTTGCATTCAAGATAGGATTTTCAATTGTTAGAGCCACACCCTATCACACTGCATTGGCATCAACAGGCAGAGCGCACTACACAGCTGCACACTTCCATTTGTCAGCAGCAATATAAGCATCACATAATCTAACCCTCTTATGTCATTACCTACCCATAACAAGAGAATCCAATACACACAAACACTGGAGCCTCTCCTGGGGCTTTGCACTTGGTTTAAGTAACTTCTAGTTTCATTTTTAGGTACTGGAAAAGTTGGATGGGTTCCACAGGATAAGGTGGAGTCTAGACTTTCCCTGCAGAGTGAAACGTGTGCAGCTAATACGTCTGACTGCCCAAACTGGCCGGGCCAGCTGCACCTCTCTCTTTCTCTAGCACACACACACATCACAGGGAGTGTAGCATGGTGGGTGGAGCTTCTCTTTAAAACACAAAATAACCAGCAACCCTAGACTGGACATCATCTTTTTGTCTCTTTCACTCTTACTCACACACGCACACACACACACACACAGCATTGCACTCAGCCTGGTGGAATGCTGTGCTTGGCAGCGTAGGCCTGTACCTTCGTCTTAAAAGTAAAAACGTGGCTCTGATTCTAGCTATGGAGAGAGTCGTTCATGTTCATAAATATTGTTTGAACTATCTAGGATCACAGGAATAATGTATATGAAGTCTGTTATATAGGGGTGAACTTTCACTTCAGTTATATTTAGCTATATGGTAGAACAAATAAACTTTTAGACAAATAAACTAAAGACAGCTGCTGTGGAAATCAGCTGTCACCACTGGCATCAGACTTTTAATCTCCAATTCTCAATATCAATAACTGAAATGAGGCAAAATTGCTTGTAGTAAAGTATGATCTGAGATGAAGAATAATATTGCCTGGAGGTATAGGTTTGTTGTTTATAGAAGTCTTCAGTGCATGTTTTCAAAGAGAGAGTGAGGAGTTGCTGACTGCAGATCATGTTTGCTGGTTGAACTTCTTGTGACGTCGTCTTCCTTGGATTTCCTGTTGGATTTTCTGCTCTGGGCGACTTCACACTTTGGCAACCTCAAAAGTCAAGCGAGAACTAACTGTTTTCATTTTTGGATTTCAGTACATGACACAGACAAACACATGATACCGAAATCATGACGTAGCATGGTGTGAGTAACTGAGCACGGCGCTTCCTTGCTGCTATTTTGGAGAAAAGTTTGCATGATTTCGCTCTCAAGTTTCCATTTGTCACTTCCTATGTGTTTGAGGCAAATATTGTAATAATCTTCACTGTTGCAGCCCCATTTCATCATTTAGGCTGATAAGTGTATTTTACATAAAACTGCTGTTGCTGGAGATGTAAAATTCATCATTTCCTGCACGCCAGAGCATTTTCCCCAGGAAACAGCAACCAGACACCAGGTGTTCAGGACAGATTAGAGACAGATTATTACTTGTCTGCATATTCATGAGGTAAAGGAAGAGCCTCAATTTTTAAATACAAGCCCCCGCTCCCCCCCACACCCCTTCTTCTCTTCACTACCTCTGGATTAACCCTTCCTCTTAACACTATTGATCCAAACATTACATTTGTACCTTATGCTGTCACACCCTTATATTGTGGAGATTTTACATATTAGAGATTTTTATTTTTATTACATATTTACAATACTTTTCCATAGGTTAAATGCACAGGTTAATACACAGGAATAAATGTGTTAAGTGTTGACAATTATCCTTTGTGAGAGGCAAGTTAAGAACCAGTCCAGGACAGTTTCAGGTTTCAGAACATTTGATAATCCTGACTCAAATCATACTCCAGCCCTCCTGGATAGTCAACATTCAGTAAGAGTAAAGGGAGAATGCCCCACACTTCTGTTTCTACGCTGGCATAACTCTACTGTCCATGTGATGAAGAGGTTTGCTTGCAGGCATAACTCTCAGTTTTACAGTCCAGAGACATTCATGGATTCGGATGACTTGGTTGAAAGCAGTGTAACTATAGTCGGTTTTAAAGATACAATCTGGAATTTATTTCACCATGTAAAATTTAGGGTGCATTGCCATCTGTTCTTCAAAGAGCTCAACATTGAGATGAGGATAAGGTTTTGGGAACATTCTTAATTAACACATAGTAACTCAAAATACAGGTCTGTTTCAGTCCAGTGGTTACAAACTGTAAAATGTAAGCAAAGCTTTCACAGCTTCGTATTTAGCTGTCACATACTGTCTTTACATATATCAGAAGCTCAGACAAAAAAAAAGTCTCGAAATCCAATAACTGCTTTGTAAAGAACAGTGGTGGAGCAGTGGTGTGTCAGCAGGGGGGAGAACAGACTTTAACTGCCCAATTCACTGGCTGTCAGTCTCTTCTGCTGAGGAGCATACAGGATGTTTAGTTAATGTGATGCTGTACGAGCTTCACTGTCGAGACACAAATGTAAATGACTACCAAACAACTTGACATCAAGACATGGTATTAAATGAACATACAAATAAAGAGCACAGACAATCAACATTTTCTAGCCTATTTTTCAATCCACCATGAGGCTGACTCCTGAAAGTTAAAGACCTAAACTGTAGTGTAAGTTTAAAGATACGCTAGCTACCCACAAAACAAACAAAAACATCTCATTGTGTTTCTCACCTTGAACAGATTCATAGGACAGTACTGTCATCCTCCATTATGTTACTTGTTTCTCCCGCTAGTATGTAACATACTGATAACTATATTACAACTCATTATATGATTATGAAACTCCCCAAAGCAAGTTGTGTGAAAAATAACCTACTAAATGCATTCAAATCATGTTTAAAATGACTTGGCTGGTGCTTCATATAGTCAACACAAAGCCATGCCATTAAAATTTATTTTTAACCTAATCTGTTTTCAAACACTCCTTCAGGCACGTCTACTTGCTGCTCCTCCCTCTTGTACAAAATAAATGTTTTTGAGCAACTTTCACTGCTTTTATTCATCTTTCATCATCATTCAGGACGATGGAGATAACGTGTTCTGTGTATTTCATGGTTATTTTCCAGAAGCCTGGTTAGGGGGAGATTCTTGTTACTGCAGATGATGAAAATTGTTAGTAACCATTCACTGTGAGAAAACTGCTACAAGCAACATTCAGGAAGCTAACGTGACTCCCGTCCAGCACAGTCACCTGGAGGTGTACAACTCAATGAAAGGGTTTTTTCTTTTAGTGGTTTTCCGTTTCAATTCTAATGATGGTGGAAGCCTAGACGATCTATAGGTCTAACTCATCAGGCCTAGAAACAGCCAGTTCTGCCTTGTTCCTCTTCTTAGAAGTAGAGGAACAAGGATTGGTTCTTAGGTTTAAGGTGCAACTAAGAAAAAGTGGGAGAATTACTACCATAAACACCCCCGCTCAGCACTTTGAGGACTCAGCCGTAACTATATCCAGCCTTCATAAAACCATATTCAGTCACATTCAGTCAAATACATCTCACACGGACTTCTCAACATCTACTTAAGAAACAGTAAAAAAAACAATGAAATAAAATATATCACATTTTTCTATGAGGTGAACAATTACAGTGCAAGAAGTCTCAACAGACAGGTAGGTTCATGCTGTGTTACAAGGAGGCAAGTGAGTTTCTGAAGGCCAAACAAAGCCAGTTCACTTACTAGCTGTGTTAGGAACTGCAGATGAAGCTTACTGGGAAGCTACATGAACTAAATTAGATTTACCACAGAAAACGCTACCACAACATAAAACACATAAATATGTAATGCTTATCCATACGGATGCAAAACCAATTTGTGGCGAAATCCTTTCTTGATCCAATAAAAAAAGAAAAGAAAAACAGGGTGTGTACACAATGGCGGCGATCAGACTGAAACGCTGTGAAACGTTATGGAGCGTTAGCTTGCAAGCAGACCACAACGCAACTGCTGCTGTGATAGCTGAAGCACAACGCACATGCATGTTGAGGCTTGGCCGAGGTTAACTTCAAACACTGGCATCGATTACTGCAACACTCACTTTGAGTCTGGTGCTGATGTTCTGAAGTCATAGAAAACAGGGGAGAAATTTGCACAAAACACTTTCGATTTGGTTTGCCAGTGTGGTTTGTCAGTGTGGTCGCCGCCTCCGTGTTGTCTGTTCTGAAATAACATGAAATTATATCATGGATCATGTGCAAAAGACATACACGACAACACTTTAAAAATATATCATTGTTATACACTGAGTAGTGGACACTGAGTGTTCATAACAGGATATGCCTCCTGCACTATTTCCCCGCTCATATCTGTGGTGTTGTGCAGTGTTCCTCAGAGGACTGGAAGGTTTACCTGCTGTATCACGCTCTCGCTCTACTTGAGGTGGAAGAAGCCGGATGGTTTTGTTGGTGCAGCCATCAGCATATTGGCTTGGTTCTTGTGAATTATGTGGATCTATGATAAATAAAAGGAAACACAAGACTGTAAGATCACTGGAGACCAGCTACTTGTGCCCAACATGTTTCTTATCAGCCAAGCTGATAAGGACACCAACAATATTTATATATTCCTTTAAATTTGTACATAACTAATCAAGACAGTGTAATTTACAAGCTCCTCCTTGGTATAAGTTGGAGTTTGAGAATCTGTTTGCATATTTTGGCAGCCTTGTATATATGTCATCTTGCATATGTGGCTATTAATATATGCCGTGAAAAGCAAAAATTAGCAAAAATCATCTATTTAACAGCTAGGGTTTAACCCCATATTTATTTTAATGATTGTATTTTGAGAACATTCTTATTATTCTGTCCACCCTAATACTAAATATAAATTTATTTTCTTTCAGAAGTGACAAAATGCACGCTTTTATTGTGAAGGCAACATCTGTCACTTCACTTCCACTTCTCTCTCTGGCTTGACTCAGCTCCCACAGGTGTCCATAATCAGGGTGGCTGTTAAATATCTAACGCTAATTAACATGCTGACTTTCAATGGCTCTGATCGTTGACAACACGGCAGCACTAATGTGGCTCCGTCAAGGTAATCACAGTAGATTTATGAATAAATTCTAATTAATGAGCTGCAGAGGATGCACGCTGCAATGCTGTTACTGCTGACTTTTATGAATATTGTGTGTAATGACTGAATCTGAACGGCTGATAATACTTACAGTGCAAGGAGGCTGCATCCAGGGTTCCCCATCGATTTGCATGGGCAGGGCTTTGTTTGTCCTGCATATAGAGAGGAGTGACCATGAGATTAAATTACACCATTTATATGTGAATATTATGTCCATATTTGTTTAAACCAGAATGAAGAGAGGAAGGTGCACAACCTGATGGTAATTTGAGAGGTTTGTGCCAGTCTGCGCCCAGCGCTCTTCAGCCCAGTGTAGATCTGACCCATCTCTATGACGCCCTCCAGCCCCACCACCTCCAAACGCTTGTCGCTCATATCTGGGCAGAAATCAAACACACAAACGAAGGTCAAAGAGTTGAAAGATGGAAAGATGGAAGATGAAAGATGAAATCAACATGATGGTTGACCAGGCGGCTGGTATCTGCACTGAAAGCACAGCGAGAGCATATCAATTAGAGGGATGTAGGGGGAGATGTTGGAGAGAGAGCTCACTCTCAGTACAGAATAAAGAATGTTTCTTCAGTCTTACCTTGTGAGCTCGTTTTCAGCAGCTCGGGGTCAGTGATCGCCTCGCTGGGCTCCTCCTCTGACATGCTAGCTCGATCAGGCTTCTTTGATTCACCCCACAGGTTGGAGCCTCCATGCATGCTGGGTATGTTGAGGACCGCTATGCCCTCCAGAGACAGGCTGCTCAGGTCCAGAGGGGTCCCACAGCACTGGTGGAGGCGGACGAACAGGTTCACATGAAACAAGCTTGCAGATATAACTGCACAAAAAATAATTCTTCAGAAAGCGATCCTTTTTGTGAATTACAAATGGTTTGTTTTGGTGAGACAATTTTCACCTTAATGCTGAAACACTCCTTTAGGTTCTTGCAGGAGGCAGAGATGGACTCGGAAGTGGCAAACTCAAAATACCAAAGCTTGTTCTTCATTCTTAAAGACAACAGAGAAAAAAAGAAGATCAACCACATTTCAGATTTTTTTTTAAATATGAGCTCTATTGCATTGTTTCTCAGAAAATATACATTCAGACACACAGACACTTGAGTTGCTACTCACCTGCTGTTGAACCTCTGGGGGTGTTTCTCTCTCATAGAGTGGAAACGGTGAGCAATAGAGGCATCCTGCTCAGAGGCACAGTGGCATACATACAGGCAATCAGATGAAGTGACACTTTACTTTGAAAATATAATTTGTAACAGATTACTAATAACCTCATAAAAATTCTTGGAGTGGGCCAAATAGTAATATAATCTAATTACTTTCAGTTTATTTATCACTTTGCCTCTAAAGATTAAGAAGTATGAAGTTGAAGAGGCAATTTATTCATAATTTGCAACAGCAAATTTAACAGCAGTTTCTATGACTGTCATTAACAACCATGATTAACCATCATTTCAGATTGTGTAAAATGATGTTTGTAATCTCACCATCCCCCTACAAGCATGTCTACTTCAACAAGATGCAACCAGGTCATGTTTTTCTAAGGTATCGTCAGTCTGATCATGGAGTTTAAAGGATCCCTGGTGACACCAGAAACCCTGAGGCTGTCACTCACCACGCCAATGGAGAAGTAGTTGTTGATGATCTCGTAGGGCACCGGGTCTCCGGCCTCCTTGGGGTCGTCTGGTATCACCTGAATGCTCCAGCGGTCCACAGGCACCAACACACTGCCTTCAATCTCCTTTAGGATCTCAGTCAAATCCGACCCCTCGTACCCTTACATAGGATTACAACAAAAACAAGAGGGGTATACACAGAGGGCGGTGATGTCAGCAATAAGGCAGAGCAATGAGTGATGGTTGCTTGATTTTAAGTACATGTTTTGACGGTCTTACCTCCTCCCCAGCGCAGGCAGCGGGCCAGATCGTTCCCAGTGCCCAGAGGCAGGACTGCGATTGGGGGATGCACCTGGAGCTCTTCTTTGTCTGAAATCACAGATACATTCTTTAGCCTGAGAGATCAAATTGGGTTTATGGTCATCTGAATCACTTCCATAACTCCAAGAGGGACCTGCAGTACCTATAGCATCCAGAATCCACCCAACCGTGCCGTCTCCTCCGCACACCAAGATCCTGAACTCACGCAGGTTGCGGAAGAAATGTAGTCTAGGATAACAAACGCAATGTTAATGTGAAGAAGCTGAAATCATATACTTAAAACTGTCATTCCCACTCTGAATCCCACAGTGGCCAAAGTCTGTTGTACCCTGGGGCAGGACCTCCATTGGACAGGTTATACACTTGACGTGGGTTCAGTAGGTACTGGAACTTCCTCAGCACTCTGGAAAAAACAACACACAGAAACACAGACAACTCTGCTACTGAAGGCCAGCCCACCTAGGCAGAAAAACCTAGGTGGGAACATTTATTCTCACATATAAAAATGGAAAGTTTATGTTTAGTGATATCCACCCTGTGGGGTACTTACCTCTCACCCTGCTTTCCTCCACTCTTTGGGTTCACAAATACCAGCAGAGGGTGGGTGTCTGGAACTGGAACAATCTGAGAAAAAAAACAAAAAACAATATATGATTGAAGAAGATCCACTGGAATATGTAACTCATCTGACAAACATATATTTTCATAGGAAAGTATAAATGGACATTATGCTGTCAATCAGCCTATTCTACAGTTTTCATACCCATATTCAATTTAAAAAAAAACAAGTGTATACAATAATTTAAAAAAAAATTAAAAGCACAAACCATCCTGCCAACGTGGCAAAGAGGGAGGTTCATGTTTTAGCCCGCTCTTGTTTTATATGACGCATTGGCACAAAAGATTTAATTGTCCTGTTTTTGTAAAGGTGTCCTGTTGAAAGGGGGTTTGAATCATAATATAATAGTCTATGAATAGCATCATCAGTAGAATAGGCTATGCAGTACTCCTAATTCATGGATTTTTACATATCATACATTTCTTGCCTATATATTTACACAACGATCTGAACTTTGCCAGTATAATCGTCCCCATAGCATCCCTCAATACATTAGAGCTGCTGAGGTTGACAGATTTGTATGCATGACAACACAAGGCTGCGGTTTTTAATTTTGGCTGGGAACTCTTCTCCCCACTTTCTACAGTCTCCTATCTGTCTCTGGGTAAATAATTATTGATCCCTCCCACACATGTTTGGACAAGTGCATATGCAGGTGGTTGTCTGTGCAGAATATTGGAAAGGGACCTCGCAGAGCAAGTGTGTGGGTGTGAAGTTGGAAGAAGAACAAAGGCATATTGGGATGAGTTGGGACGTTGCCACCCCGTCACTGACAGACCTGCAGGACGTGGCCGTCAGGGGTGACATTCAGCAGGCTGGTGTCCTCCTCCTGGGACGGACAGACAGACAGAGAAACAAGGAGAGATGGTAATCGTGAACAAAATCCAGGGGCGGATTTAGTGATTCGGGGGCCCTGGGCAATGGCAAATATGGAGGCCCCTGAATCCCAACATTCACTGTTTTCAATCCATCCTTTCTATACATTACCTTAAGTTGGGGCTGAGCTTGGAGGCAGTGGTAATAGGTAGTTAATAATAGGTAATATTGCAAGCGGCAACATGGTGGCCATGACTCAAGACTGAAACAATTGGGGTGCTTTTCAATAAGAGAATTTCTTTTAAATTGATGAGTAAGACGGTTATATTGGCTCTATTCTTGGGGCCTAAGACGGTCGCCTGTCTTTGCCTAATGGTAAGACCGCCCCTGCCCACATTTATGGTGGCGGTGTCTTTTAGGGGATGTTTTTCATTTTACCTTTGAGACAGCATATATGGCCCATGGAGGGAGTATATGATCTCTCAGCGACCCACAATCACATGCCAATAAGCCGGAGAGCACGCAGTCATCATGACGCTTAAAGAGAGTTGATAGAGACGAGGCTTAGTGAACATATGTAGAGAAAAACTCATTCATGCCAGAGTACACAAACGCACACGGTCCTCACCATCTCATGGCACCACACGCACCGCTTCCCTGCTGAGGTCTTGATTTTCTTGTGGCAGACCTGACACTTACTGGAGTTACAGTCTGCACTGATCCAGTCGTGGGCCGGCTCCTGCGACACAGGGGGAGACTTTTATTACCTACTGCTGTTTGCACATTCCATGGAAGTGATTGCCATACCACTGCTGCTGCTGCCAAGTCCATTTGGTAAAGTTGTTTTCCCATATTCTCATACTCATGTCAGCACAAGTCTTAGGATGCTATGCCACTTTAGCTCCAGGAACTGCCCACGCTCCAGCTCCAGCTTTGTAAACAAGGTTGCCACAAATGTTATTATATTAAAAGTAGTTAATGCTGAGAGTGCTGCCTGGAGAGAAGGGCAGGACTTACTAGTGTGGTGCCAAAGACAATAACTCAACCCTAAATGTCTTTACGACAAAATAAGTAATTGTTCACTTTAGAAGGATCAACGCAGGCCAAACCTCCTCATGGGACACAAAGCAACTGTGGAGACTGTGGACAGCTACAGATTTCAGGCCTTTTAGTTGTCCGATGACTTCACATTGTCACACATCACACAACACTCAATTATGACTAAAGCATACTGGCACCTCTGCTTCCCCAGGCAACTAAGGACATTTGGGCTGGCAACTGTTGTGAGCTACAGTGTGAAGAAGCAGTGTTGGGTGTGGCGATTCTGCACAGGACCACAATACCATCCAGGAAAGAGGCTGGACTACACAAAAGATCATTGTTTCCAAGCTGCCGTAAATTTAGGACATTTAACAGAACGCCGCTGACCAATGCACTGAGTGGACTATACAGGCTATAAGCTGCACTTAAATAAACACTCATGGGTTGCACATGGGTTACTGACTAATGCACTTTCATGTACTCTGCTGTTAATGTGTTTACTATCCCTGCCAATGGCTTTTTGGTCAGTAAAAGAAGGAATTTACATGAATACATTTTTTTTAAATTACCCGTTTTGAAACATATAACAAATATACTTAAAACTCAAATGAAAATGTAACTGTAAGTGAGAGGGGTGGAGATGAAATAGTGGGTTTGATGTTATCAGTGTGTTGTTCAGTACAGTGTTAGAAACCAAAGAAGGGAAATGCAAATGAAGAATAATTGTGCTTCTTACACCAATCTCCTTTTTAGATTTGACAAAGGTGCGAGCACACGGTAGAGGATTCTTGTTGGCACATTGACTGTGGACAGTGTACTTGCAGCCTGGAGGAAGAATAATGAGGCAATATTACACAAGTGTCAGTGTTAATGAAGACAAGGCTTTCTCCTGAAGAGCTTATATTTCTATAATGAATTATATGTATGACTACACATTTACTTATGAGATTACAGTGAATGATACTGACAAATAACACACAGTAGACGTATATTGGAAAAGGCCTCGCACTGTGTATGAGGTGCGTGGTTGCCCCCTAGTGGCGGCTGTTTGCTCTTACAGTTGCAGCAGAGTCCCTGCTTCCCCAGACCGAGCAGCATGCTCTGACACACGTTACAGTAGGTCGGCTTGTTAAAATGCTTCATCCTCCAAATATGCTGCCCATCCCTCTCTGTCATCTGTGGGGGGAGGTAGGGAGAAACCATTAGACGTTGAATAAAAACTATTTTTTATCTGTAACATTTAGAATTGGTTTGTTCAAAACAACATTAAAGCGTTCAGGGAATATTATAGTATAACAGTGATGTATTTACTGTATGCAGTATGAATGTTCTTTCACCTTCAGTCCAAGCAGCACCAGTAAAGGCACATTGTTCATGCCTCCCTTCACCCATTCCTCCAGGGTGACAGTCCCACTGTCGTCCACATCAATCGCCGTCATCATGTCCTTCAGCACCTGTCCAGTCACAAACACACCCGTTGATTATCATGCAATTAACATGCAGTCAAACTGCCTTTTACTTCTAGGACATACGCTCTTGTGTGACATAATTTTTTAAAATTATAATCTATCATTTAACTGTGATTACTTCAATTTATTGAATTTAAGTTGTTACACATGTGGTGCTCATGTACCCCATAAGCTCTGAGGTGTTAAATATATATGAATATGTTTCTCATCAATTGTGATTTTCACCTATCTATTTAGGGAACAGCAGGTCACGCATAACAAATTCACCAACTTTTCTGGAATAACAAGTTATTCCTCTTATATTATAATTAAAGTCATGCAGGCTTGATAGTGACAAAGGCATCAAAAGGAGGTTCCTACTGGTCTGAGTTCAGTCACATCCCAACCCAGATAGTCTGCAGCACGCATCATCTGGGTGATAATACGATCCACTTCCTGATCAGGAGGAAACAAAGTGTTTACATTCACAGCAAGTTCTTGGTATTTGCTCATATTCCAGTTGTGGTCACATTTGGGAGAAGAGATGGATACCCTTATTCAGTTTCTGCACATGGATAAACAAAATATTCTGAACATTATCATGGGATTGGAATTTACAGAACAAATAAAGCAACAGTACGCTAAATGGGATTATCTTTAAATGTTTCAGGGTGCTAACACTGGCATATCCCAGCTTTTCGGATTTTCATAATGGAGATAAGAGCTTTTTACAAACATTATATGGCACTCACATGTGCCAAATGTTAAACTGAATACTTGAGTATCCCAAATAATTTTGAAATATCAATTTGCATGTACATGCACACACAATGTCATAAATATAGAACAGACACAGCAACTTTTTTGAATAACTTACAGAGCTGTCCAGGAGTCCATTGCCATCTTTGTCATAAAGTTTGAAAGTAACTGGAAGCAAAACACAATTCAGTAAGTAAATCAATGATTCTTCACATTACCAAAACATCCAAGTCATCACTTCAAATCATTCAATAAAGAACAAATAAACATTTCAATAAACATTTAACAGAAGTCTTATTCAGAGTGATAAATGAAACAAACATTCGAGCTTCTCCCGCGGCTGTGCCTCCTCCAGCACAGAGAAGTAACAGGACACATCACGGAGGAAGACCCCGCCTGAAAGAAAAGACATGCAGGTTGCTTGCAAAAGCTTTTGACCAAACTGAAAAGCACCTTTTCCTTGTGGAGGCCTGAAAACAACACATTCTGTCTGAGTCACATGGCCGAAGAACATTTTTTCAGTCCCATATTTGAAGAGAAATGTAGTAGCACTGTAGAAAAGCAATTACTTAGTCATAGCTTGAGCTTTGTAGTTGGAACAGGTGCACTGATCTCCAAAACTAAGCCTATGACTGCAGCGCTACAAGCTAAAAAATAATAAAATAAATAAAAAATAAAGGTGGGCGGTGGATAAAGTGTCCACCGGGATCGGCTCTTCACAGTGCTCTCTCTCTCTCTCTCTCTCGTTGTTTCCAGGATGTTGGAAACTCCCGACAGCATGGTCGTAGGGCTCGGTGCTCTACCTCTGAACACCTTTCCAGTGCCGGTACTTAAAAAGAGGTGGACACAGAGGAAGGCTTACCTCCTTTGGGTGCGGGGCTCCGCATAGACCCGTCCTGATCCACATTCTGAAAATAGTGAAAGAGGCGCTGGCAGAAATCGGCGGGGAAGTCGTCCACCTCCAGGTAGGTCTTCAGGAAGAGACAGAACCCCACTGCGTTGATGCACTGAGGAAACAAATCAAACACAGTGTCAGCGGGGCAGAACGGCAATGTGTATGAGTGTGTGTGTGTGTGTGCATGTGTGTGTGTGTGTGTGTAACATCTGCCATTCTACAAAGCTAAATCTGTTCACGTAGGTGCTGTTCCGTGACTCACCTCTCCAGACCTGTGCTGCACCAGCCGACCTCCGGCATGAAACTCCTTAACCACGTCCTTCACCCTCGAGCTGCTATCTGCATGGAGAACAATTAACATGTGACGAGTCAGATGCTTCAAATGTGGTTTAAATGAATGAATCGGATGAGAACACCATATTGAAACAGTAATTAATGGGAATGAATGCATTAAAGCTTCTCTGATGTGCATCTGTGCAGCCTGCATGACTGTAAACACGACTAATTAACAGAGAGAAGAACACTAAGAGGTGAGTTTGGAGGAGCATGGTGACTAATTCAGTCCTTTGCCCATTTGCCACAGTACTCATTACATGGCTTGTGGGTGCTAATACAGCAAACAATCCCAAACTCACTGATTGAGGACAATCTTGCTGCCTGTTAATACAGACTCCCTGTCCTGCTTTATTGCGGGTTCAAGCCCCGCTGAGTGGTAAAACCTAAACCTGTAATATTCCCAAACCCTCCGCACAGCTTTGCTTTTCCCCAGGTCCTGGTGGGAGCAGGAGTAATTATCCATTCATCCATTATCCAACGATGACAATACTCCACACTGAAAGGCTACAGACCCATTTAATTTCTTTCAAAGCCTTTGAGTGTGCGGCGGAATATTTTTAGCGCTGTATGAACTATGAACTCCCCGTGCCCCTCGCTCCAGCTCTTTAAAACTCTCCATGGGCTGAAACCCCAGCGGCAGTGTTTTCACCTACATTTTGGACAGGTTTTTTTTTTTTTGATAATGCAAGAGAATAGGAAAGTTAAGTAACGGCTGATGCTGATGACAGATGGGCGGCTATACTGCACTCATTTAGTTTGTGTTTTTGTGCTAATGCAGTTTGCTCTCATCACAAAAGGAGAAACTTACACTCCATGTACTGCTGCAGCTGGATAAAATCCACAGGGGTCAGAGAGCCCTCTGCGTCTTCAGACAGCGCCATGCTGGACAGCTGAGCCAGTCAACAGAAACCCACCGCAGGACCGCCAGAGCGTGACAGGAAGAAGAAGAGACAGGGGTGAGAATAAAAACAACCACCATGGAGCAGCAAGTTCAGATCGTACTGGGCACAGAGCTTATCTTTCAATAGGTTATTCACAACGGTTTCACAGTGACTCACATGAACTGGTTTGCCTCCATTCCTCCAATCGCACATTCCAGTAGTAGGCCTAAGTAAAACAACACACCTCCTCACAAGACACTTCCACTGGCTTCAGGTCGGTCAGACAGTTCGAGGTTTCCCTTACTGAGAAAAGCATCTCTGGAATTTGCACTGAACAGTATGAACCTCACCCCTCTGATTAAAGGAAATCTTATCTGTCTGTTTCACATTAGTTCCCACCTTTGGAACCTTAGGGTGGGGTGATCAAAATGCTGCTAATTTTGCATCAATATCGGACAACATACAAAGGTCCCTAATAATTTTCCCCACAGTCTATATACCTCATGAAGCAGTAAATCAAAGCAGCAGAGCATAATAACACTGGATCTATGTGGCAGAGCTTTAGCATTATAAAAAAGAGAAAATGAATTGAACACCAGGCTTCAGGGATACAGAGTCTGCTGGGAAAAGTGTGCAGTTATTTATTTTTTAATGCAGGGCTATAGCCCAGAAAGACCACTTTAATGCAACGGCTTAATCAGTAACTATAACTCAAAGGCTATAGTGCAGCAATTCAAAAAATCAATAATTAAGCCCAACCTTTTAAAAGGCGCACCCATCAGACAGGATTATAATTTAAAGCCAGGGTGATTGACGGGCGTGATGGCTTAATTCATCATCATTATTTGCTCAGTGATAGACAGGTGGCCAATCAGTCAGCCGCACAGGTGCTATGGGACGGTCCCGACAGCAGCTTCAACCTGAAACAGTCAGCACGGCTTACCTTGTGGCTCCAAACACACGGCAGCGGCTGGAGAGACGAGGCGGAGACGCTCCCACGGCCACAGACCTAAAACATGGGACTTTAATATGTTGCTTGGCGGCAGCTGGCAGCTGGTACTTCTGGGTAAATGTCTGCCACAGTATTAGCGGATATAGGGGATTTGGAATGGGCGGAGGAGGAGCTTCTAGCCAGACAATTACAGTTAGTGGCACCGCCTCGCGCGCGCATAGACACACACACACACACACCTACACACTCACGACCA
>OMOV01100844.1:0-15375 GCA_900312565.1 Beryx splendens | reverse complement strand
AGAGCACGAGAGAGAGAGAGAGAGAGAGAGAGAGAGAGAGAGAGAGAGAGGAGAATGAGATGGGGCAGGTGAAAGACCATGTGTGACACATTCTAGGCATTTAACTTAACTTACACTCCTTTGACAGGAGGACACATGGCTGCTGATGAACATTGTAGGGGGTCAAAACCTGTGACCATTGAGTTAAGGTTGAAATGGCATTCTGGTACAACTTCACCTAACAGCAAGGTGCACAGAATGGGCAGGTAACACAAGAGGAAATTCCAGCAACACTTGCAGCACTGAGACGAAAAATTGTATTAGGAAATGCTGAAACATCCCAGTTCTATCTTTGTTCTCAGGACTGCAGCCTTTGAGTTACAGGACAGTCTCCCTCACCACTATTCCATCCTGTCACCCATTACATAACATTTTGTTTTTCACTTTTTATACTTAATTGATGACATGTCACCACGATTGCCTCAAACGTTGTTGACATGTCATTTATTCATCTGCTGTGGTCCAGACAGGACGTACTTTGAGGCTGTCCAGAATGTAGCGCTCCCCCTGACCCATGGAGCCGAACACATTGAGCATGGTGCGGTCTGTGATCTCTCCAGGCTGCCTCTTGTGGGTGGGAGCCCGCTGCAGAGAAACAACAAACAACACGCAGTCAGGAACAGAACAGAACAGAAATAATTGTTACGCAAAACACAGCGCGTGAGATCTTCGCAACACTGAGGACCATTTAACATGCAAACACACACGCAATTGCACTTTGGAAAAATTCGAAAGAGAGAGAGAGAGAGAGAGAGAGAGAGACACACACAGAAAGAGAAGAGCAGGCTGACAGATCGAGTGAGACAGAATATGCTAGCGATCTGTCATGAAGGACAAGCTTAATTTGTATCTGGGGACGTGATGATTTCCCACTGGGTGGAGGCTTCAGATCAACCTTTTGGGCTGACATTTAATGAAACATATCGAAACAAACAAAATGACAATCACTGGACTGAAAAAGAACACACACACGCACACACACACACATACACACATACACACACCAAAAAGCGACAAGGGGAATGATTGAGGCCTGGCTGTCTTTCAAGATGAATTAGACTCTAGTCAGTAACTGGAGGAGAAAGCCAAAATGCTTGAGGGGGACTAGACACTACGGCGGTCCTGTCAGAGTGAATGAGGCCTCGGCGAAGGGAGGGATGGTGGGAGGATGATGAAAAGAAGCCATCCAAGCAGAAAGAGAGGCAACACCAGCCTTTAGGTTTGGTATGCCAGTGTCCAAAGACCTGTTCAAATATCCTGATGGCGAACAAAGAATCTTGCCACCACATTTCTGCTTTTCCTTTTTCCATATCCTCTCTCCTTTTTGATTCCCTCCTCTCCTTGACCATATATCTTTATCAGTCCTCCTCTCTTCATTACTTCCTAACAGGTTCACACATTTTGAAACCCCGGCTCATATTGTGGAGCTATGCCACCCCCCCTCCCCCTCACCTTAGGCAGTTTGCTGCGGTGCAGGAACTTGGCCGTGGCGTCGCGGCCCGAGTTCGGCTGGATGGCCTCCCGGATCTCTATGGTGTCGTCGGCGAGGAAGTAGTGCAGCGTGAGCTCGCGCAGCTCACCGAACACGTCTGTGTCGTCCCAGTAGCAGTAGAAACGCAGGACGTTGCGATCATGGTCCAGGAACTGCTTCAGTGTGTCGTGCCTCTCGTACGGCCGGAGAGGCTTCATACTTTTCTCCATCTGGACGGGGGAACAGAACACGCTGAGTGAAAAGAATCGAACTGAAATGAAATCTACGTATGAGATGACTCCCTGACGTCTGTCTACCTGTTCCCGCAGGTTGCCGTAGGGGTCGTCAGGAATGGTGGTGGGGGCGTTTAGGCGCACCCCGAGCTTTGTGAGAAAGTTCCTGGTGAAAGGGTCGCAGCTGGTTATGGTGAAGGTTCGCGTGTAAAGCACTATCTTCTGGTTGATGTTGAAATGGTAAACGTTGTAGAACTGGCCGTCATCTGGGGGAGGCAGTGGGATGCGGTGGCGACGAATAAGTGTTCCTGCCACAGGAATAAATAACACAGCATTGGGTATTAAATCTGTCATCATATCTTGGGGAATTATACTGTCTGCCTAAATTGGGTACAGGACAATTTTGTGTTAACCAGCTGGAATCTAGAACGAAGTACACATGGCCCTGAAGAATTAAATGTTTTCACTTGAGCGACGTTCACAAGACTTTCTCTGAGATGTTAGAGTAGGTCAGGTGAAGCATCCTATGTCACCTTGAGGGATGCCGCTGTTCTTGCACTCTGGCTCCACCACCTGTATGGTATCATCCTCCAGGTAGAAGTAGATCTTACACCTCCTGATCCTGTACGTCTCCTCCCGTTTCTCAGGCACCATCTCCTGGAAGTACGCTTCAAAACACAGAGCCTGGGAAGGACAGAAGGGCCTGTTGTGCATTTGGCCAATCAAACTATTTCGAGGCAGTTTGAATTACATGACATATAAACTAGACTATTTGTCAGTCGGTTTAATTCTTGGATACTCTGACTGCAGAATCAGTAGAGCTTTGTGTCCACTAAACTCTATTATTTTAACAGATTGAAGGTTTTTAAGATCACTCAAGGTGACTAGATGATGTTGTGTAAGTGCTGATACGGGTTTGGTAAAAAAATACACAAATACTCAAATAAAACTGTGATCAGTAACATAATCCACTGGAGCTCTTAAAGCTCAGTAACATAATAAACAACATTAACTTTTGTTGTAAAAGTTGTATGTAACCTGTCAAAAGTAATCGCTAAATATTATGGCTGTCATTTTGTGTAATCAAATATGCTGTAATTCCATTACACATAATCTCCTACCCCGATCCAACTGGCATGGACTAAAAGTGTGTCCACCCAGTGAATACAATCACTGGGTGGACACACACTTTTGGTCCATGCTAGTTGGAGGTTGCAGGGAGGGAAAGCTCTGATTCAGTTCAAGGCAGCTCACAGCTCACCTGTTTGTCAAAGGCCACCCATGATGGGACGTCACTGCCCTCTCCTTTCGGGTAGACAGAATACTTTGGTTGAATCTTCTGGCCGACCAACAACTCTCCTCCGATGCCTGGCTTCTCAGAACCCACCAGCATGGGGACCCCGTTGGAATAGTCAAAATGTTGGGACTTGTGGAATCTCTCTTTCCACAGCTAGAGGACAGGAGGGACAAAGAGTTTCACATGGACTGGCAATTTCAATGCCCATGATTTAAATTGTTTAACACTTTCTACAAAAATCATATCTCATGCATTATAACAGCCCTTGTGGAGAGCAAGGATTTGTCAAGTTATAACTGTTTATTGTTGGATTAATGATCTATGAACAGGTAGCCTATTGTTTTAAATAAGGTCAAACACTGGCCTGTATCTACTACCACAAACTTCACTTCTGTGCTATGGGCTGCCATGTCACTTCACCTTGTGGGAAGTTTTAGTGATCAATTAAGCAAAAACAAAAAAACAAAACAAAAACTAGCGTTACATATGGACGCTAAGTAACGTTACTCTGTTTGATTCATGCTGTGCAGAGCCCGAGACGTGGCGAGCCAACCTGAGCTGCACAGTCCAAACACAACAGATTTGGTAGACTTACATGCTTGTTGAGAGAACTCCCGGGTAAAGATGGCAGAGGCATGACGGCAAAATTAAACGCCGATGGATTATTTTCTTTTTGCAACTCGGCCGGTGTGAATTAACCGTCCCTGCTCCGAGGTTACCGTGGAGGCGTTTTGTTTGGGTGCGTTGCTCGGCAACGTCCAACATGGAAGATTGAATTCATGAATTGAATTCATCTCGCTCTCAAAATGCTTTCCCATACTGCCAAAAATACACATTACAATAGCCGAATATGTTTAGAGGTAGGCTACGTTTCAAAATACGCATGACCATGGTAATATTCATACGAAGAACGTATGCCCAACGTATTCCCATTCCGAATGAATGTAATTTGCATATTGGCTACAAATCTTTATTTTCTTTTAAAAACATGTCGCTGAACATAGCCTGTTCTTAAGTATTTTTTGCATTACGTGAACAGAAATCTGAAATAGTCGCTTCAAACTCAACTAAACTGAGAATGAATAACAGACTGATCTAAACTAATGGTCAAGAGTAAAGTGTCACTTTCAAGGCACAAACTATGAATTTTTAATGATGACAAACTGCATTAGAGCAGTTAAATAGGTAACAGGAGAAACCAACATCAAATTAAACTGCTGTGTTGAAATGTTTTTATTTGCTCAACAGCCTTATATAAAAATACACCAGAAACCTTCAATGCCTAAAGCATCAATATTTTATTGCTAAACAAAATACATAAAAATCTGAGATGCAGGGGAGACTAACATAACACCCATCACACATAGCGCACCTCTCAAAAAGGCATAACAACCGTACCTCTATCAGCACTTTCGAATAAGATTCAAGTTTAACTTTGAAGATGATTGACTGTGGCGACCTGGGTCTGAGCAATACAACACTGACACTTATGGAATCCCACCCATACTGTCACACCTCTGAACGGGGATTTAAATACACTTAGCCAATTGCTGCGATGTAACTAGCCAAATTGTGCGCAAAAAAAAAAAAAGTGTCAGCAGTGCCAGTGCATCCATCCCTTCATTGTGGTTCAATGTCAGTTTGGTAAAAAAATCATAGTTGCAACATTCTCATGGTCTATGGATATTGGCATGAGCCGTAGTATGCTAGTGGTATTCTGTGCAGCGGAGTAGTACTATGCAATTAGATGGAGTGCTGCTGCACAGATCCGCTGCAGCTTTAAAGCTAAACTGATGTATTTTTCTTTATTCCGTTTGGAAGATTTGTCTTATCATGATATACTTGGCCTGGACAGTGGTGTCATTTTTAAATCAGGGGGCCATTCTGGTGTAACCAAGAAGCCGTACTTCCATGTTCTTCTGGAGGTGCAGTATTGACAGTAAAAAGAATGTGCAGCTTATGTAAAAACACACAGCTACAAGCTAATTTGCAGTTGCTCGCTTGCTGTCAGAACACTTAACAGCCATGATGCAATGAGTTTCCCCCGTGTTCCTTCTTGGGAACGAATACAGGCTCGTCTCATTTTGGCAGACCTAAGACGCCAGGCCAAGCAGGAAGCCTCCGATGAACCCACTTGTGACAACGATGTTTTTCTTCACAAACTCCGTGGACTGAAAAATACACAACACAGAACGGCTGAATCAGCATATCATCACGATCCATTTCACATAGATAATTTTGACTGATTCAAATGTGGTAAGGCTTAATGCACCAACAGCCTGACTGATTCAGCTGGACTAGCAAAACACAGTGATAGTGGTTAGCTGCTTCCTGTTGCTGTGTTAGTCTAAACATCAAGCTGTAATTTAGCCTTGCCTCTCTGATTAGCCACAGCAAAGAATTCAATGTGTTTGCAATTCAGCTCTGTATTATTTGTTATCAACAGGATTAATAACTGCATTGGCAGGTTTTATAGTTTTTCAATATTGTCTTTTTTTCATGTGATCCACGGCTATTGCTTCATTTGTCAAGTGCGATCACCTTTGTGATGGAATGAGAAGAAATTCTGACAAGTTTTGACTGACCTATATGTGTTGGGCTTGCAAAAGTGCAGTAGCATGTTCACAGCATTACACTGTAATAAATACCAACATTTTGAGGACCTACCTTGTCAACAAATGAGTTCAGCTCTGGGACTGCTTTATTGGTACCCTTCTTTAACTGCTTCTTAGCTTTGTTGACATCCTTCTCTACTCGCTTCCAGTCCACTTGGATATAGCCACTATTGTTGGCAATCTGGAGAGAGAAAGCACAAGTCGAACAACGATGAAGAGAAAATTTAAAGGCTTAAACCACATGTGCTTGTGCCTAGTAACACCTGGATACCTGTAGCAACAGAAGACCGCCTCCCACAGCTGTAGCAGCAACCTTTCCAACCTTCTGACAGAGATATCCTGCACACCTAAAATGAGAGTTAACACTTCTGAGTCGGAGACAGAACATGGAAGAACCCTCCTTATTAAGATGCAAGACTAATGCTGCCTTCAAATGCCGTCATAAATGTTGCCATTGCATGGTGAGCGACCCAACAAAGTGGTAAATATGACTAAGAACGTCAGCTTGCTATGACAAACCGAGTTGAATCGAAAGAGTTGTTTATCGAAAGAAGAGCATTGAATTTGATTCAACAGCTGATGGTACAAGTTACAGATTTTATAATAATATGTTATATTTGGCATTCTATGTAATTCTATGCTCAGTGTGTAAATGAACTTAAGCATCAACTACATGCCTGGTGAACATTTTCTCCTCTTCATTCTGCTGCTGCAGCAGTTCAGTATTCTGCTACCAAAAACACTTTTACTACAGGGTCCACTGAAAACTGGGCAGCAGGAGTTTACGAGGAGCACATGAAGGCAGCATAATGTATGTGCATGGGGCCTGTTACCATCCGCTGGCTCCTCCTATGGCTATCTGGGTGGCCACAGAGTACTTCTCTGCTACAGGCCCGGAGCTGCTTCCGAAGAGGCGGTTCCACCATCGCTGACGCTTGGCGTATTCTGTCAGATCCACGACCTTGTCGTAAATCTCCTCTTCCAGCTCTATGGGTAAACGGGAAAATGACAAACCATGACAAAACAACAACGCGGCGAGTGCAGGCCCATGAGTGGCGAGTGGCCAAAACCAGGCTAAACAGCCTGTAAGTGAATCGCAGTCCAGACAAAACTGTGACAAACTTAACCTACAATATCTGACTGCTGCTAAGTCACTGATACTGTATCGTAATGTCTACACTGCAGTGCTCTGCCATGGTGGTCAAAGGTAACTTCCTCGCTACACTGTTACTAGTACCGTTACAGTTAGGTGTAATAATAAGTTAGCATTATGTCAGAAACGCTGCGCTACGAGCCGAGGAGAAACTAAACCTGCGCCACGGGGCTTCTGCACGCGCGGAAACACTCTAAAAACGCAGAACATGGGATCATGTTAAAAAGCATAACGTTAGAGGAGTGATTCGGACCTACGGTCGTCGTAAACAGCCCGAATAAGAGGCTGTTATTAGTTTATACTTACCCTTCTCGCGGTTCGCCATTTTGGAGTAGGTTGGTCTGTCTGTCCTCCACGGCTCCGCTGCACGTCCGGCGTCATTTGCATAATTTTGTCAGTCAAAGTGGAAATGAGACAGAGACATGTTTGCTCTGCCATTTGATTAAAGGAATAGCCTATCTTTATTTCAAGCATGCAGCACACTGTCATATCGTAAAGAACAACAGTGACATTATTATTATAGTTATTATTATTATTATTATTATTATTAGCATAGCCTAGTATGCTGGATTCATAAACTAGAAGAAAGCTTTGACAAAACCCTATGACAGTTGATCAGTAGGCTATTATAATATACCTATATAGGCTATTAGTGTGTATCAAAAACATAATGAAAACAAGCACAACAATCATATATTACACAGATTCATGGCAATAACGATCAAATGCAATTTGATAAAAGAAATACGTTTCTAAAAGTGAATTCTAACAGTCTGCCAATCTAATGTTTACTTGCAGGCTCTTTCAGAAACCTAATTGCAGAAGATCAGCTGGTTTTTGGTCTAGACTTGGGAATAGTTAATAGAGCGTAGTCTGTAGATATAAGGCTGTGTTTTTGCACATGGGGTGTTAAAAGATCTGCAATATAATGTGGCGCCAAACCGTGCATTGCTTTGAAGGTGGTTACTAAGACTTTAAATCAATTCTGGGCTGCACTGGAAGCCATGTAATGAGGCTAAAATTGGACTGATGTGGTCCATTTTGCCCTGGTAAAATGCCTGGCAACTGTATTTTGCACTAACTGCCAGCAAGGGAGAGCATTTCTATTACTAGGCAAAAATAAAGTGACTTAATAGCCTGGAGTAGAAGGAATAAATGCAGTGGTGATTTTCTCCAGATCACCAAAGAATAGGCCTATAATTACCTTAGAAATAGTTTAAATGGTAGTGGCAAGATTGGAGAAGCCCTGGGAAAGTGTTCATCAAAATTTACATTTGAATCAAAATGAACCTTAAAGGAAAAATCCAACCTAAAACGCTTTAACACTGCAGAACAGCTGTTGGAGATGTAGCCTGCATTTCTTGCCCCATGTTGTTGTTTGGTGGTGTATTTTTCTTATTCCTGCAGATAACGGGCCAAATACTGCATCATGTCAGCAGTTACAGTGGAGTTTGACAGCAGAAAATCTAAAACATCAACAGTAACAGTCAGGTTTTGGTGTCAGTCCCTCACAATCAAACAAGGGCTTCTTTAGTTTCACCATTTTGCACCGACGTTCACCAGACACACAGGAGAAACCCATCGTAGAAGAGGCAGAGAGACCAATTTTCACACCCACTTTAGGCTCAATAATGAGGCAGTGCAGCCACCAGATGTTAGGTTTTGAGTTAGGGGTGCAGTCCCTTCCCAGTTGTTTGGATATTGTTTAAAGTGACATCATCATTTTGGTGTCAGTGTATATACAACTATAAATGGCAAGATGATTTCTGTTTTTTCCCCTGAGAATCTATGCCTGTACATGTCCACGCTAGCACTGTGGCTAATCAGTGCTCATTGGCTAAAAGGGCTCATGAATAATAAGTAGCTGGCTCCTACATCATTCATGATACTTGCTGCCAGCAACCCTGTCAACCTTGTTTATCATGAAGTCAAAATGTAAATCCTGCAGGGTGTAATCACCACAGTTCAGTTTTCACAGAGCAACAGATTATTTACAGGACTTGGTGACTCCCGGAGTCTTCATACTTCAGACACTGCTGTCAAAAAGTTTGCTACTACTGGAAATTACATACATGATTGAAGTCATCAGATATATATGAATTATTCATGAGGTAATGGACAAAGACTTGCTTTATATGAAAAACAAAACATATAATCAAGCTTTACATTTAAAGGAAATACCACCTGGGTCGTATTATACAAGTCAGTAAATTCAACCTGTACTGCGCTCTCTCCTCCAGCCTGTGGACAGCTAGACTTGATGCTGTCTGGTCTCTCTGCGAGAGAGAACACCATATTTGACCACTAGGGGCGAAAAGGTGCATTTTTAGAGTCGCACTATTTAAAAAAAATAGTCAATCGTACATCTGTGTAACCCATAAAACCTCTGTGTTATAACCACAACTGCTGTACACACGTCCCTCTGTCAGAACTTCCTGTTGACAGCCTGTTGACACAGTTGCACCTTTGTATCATATATTGGGGAAAACATTAAAAAACAGTTTAATCATGTTATCATGTTATGATATGTGTCATGTTATGATCAATCATGTTATGTGATCATTTTCATAGTTGTCAAACAGTTCTATTTTGCCTATTAGACCTATTCGCAATAAGCATGTTTGCAAGTGTGAAAACCCATCGTTTTAGCCTGAAACTGAATGTAACAAGTTCACACCTCTTTTCTGGGGGTTGTCGAAAGTCATTCGGGTTAGCAGGTACCTAAAAAGACACTAAGTTACCCAAGCCTACAGGGAACTGTGCGTTTGACAGAGAGGAAATAAAACCATTTAACAGTCATGTTGGAAATACTAACACAGGACTCAGATCAAGGAGAACTAAAACCCAACACCTCTGTGTTGCGACAGGGCCGGAAACCAGATTGGAATTGTTCAGATAATTTATCCATGTGCTGAGAGTCCATCAGCCATTTATAGACAACTTTCTTCTAATACTTTAGATAAAAAGGATAGTTTGGAAATAGGTCTATTTTTATGAAGTATGGAGTGGCTCAGACTAAAGATGGGATCTAAAAGATGACAAATGAACTAATCTAAAGTTTGGAGAATATGTTTTCTTTTATTCTGAAGCACTTTTGTCATTTTGAACCTATGTTAACTTAGAAAAATTAGAGGATTATCACAAATTTTGGGAAAATGTTGCCAGTAGTCTTTCTTTTTCGGTGAACGTCCACTTTCATTTACTATAAATGCTACAAGTATGAGCCAGCCAGGAGTCCAGCTGAGATCAAGCATCTTGTTTGCAAGGGAGACCAGACCAAGACAAAATGTCATAATAAGCAAGATGATGGCAGATAAAATGAGAAATAAGGAGAGAGGTGTTAGAGGAGAAACAGTGACACAATCCTAAAACTATCATGTTTACATATCCATAGGTAAAACATGTTAAAACATCCTGCAATAATATCTAAACTTTTTAATATTTATTATTATGTAACCACAATTATAAAATGGACTACTGAACTACTTCACTTACTGCTCTCCAGCTGCAGTGACGGTATGGGCAACAACCTGGCACCATGTTTATTATTAGCGCTGTGTGAAACTGTTGAAACTTTCAAGTAGCAGTTAATGTCAAGCTAAAGTTCTTGTATGTTCAATATATTCAGCAAATAAATGTGCTTCTGATTCTGAATAAAGAGGCAGGTAGGGGGTAATTCTATAGGTCATAACACATTATATTCCTTTGAGATGCTCTTTAATGCCTTAATATGGCCTCTTGTATTTCAATTCATTTTAATAAGCATTTCAGATTTTTTCTGTTTCTCTTCCGCTCTTATTAATCTTGTATAACGAGCGTGACTAATGGAATTCACGGACCAGAGGTATTTTAAAGAGCTCATTACTTGTATTATTAAGCCTTCTACAGCCTTTTTAGTTCATCCTTAACTGGGATGTAAATCATTCTGGAGGACACTGCCGAGCTAAAAGTCAGCACTTAAACTTGCTTTGATGACGACCAGGTTGTGCTTATTCAATAAGGTCTGGAACTTGATTTGTTCCTTTTCATGTCCCATATTTCACCCCCTCCTGTGCTGGCCGGGTGACAGTTTTCCATCAGTCTCTGATGTTCTGACAGTGGTGGCAGATTTACAGCCCAGCAGTCTTTGTCAGCAGGGTTTGTGGTATTCCAATCAAACTGTAAAGTGACCTCTAGTCTTCCGTATCAAAGAGTCTCTCTCCACGTTTGAAGAATCAGCCTCGAACAATGGCTAGATCAAGGCTCGCTTGCCTTTTACTTTGCTGAATACAATATTTATACCACTGCGCTGTAAATTCATAATCAATTATACAGTCATCGCAGGACCTATGAATATAGTCATGTATAAGCAGATCGCTTGATAAGGCAGTATGCAGCTTCATCATGAAACAGATTTGTGATTAGGGGACAAGGGGAAGTTAAACATAACGGCAGCTCCATCATGAAACAGATTTGTGAATAGGGAATCAGGGGAAGTTAAACATAACTGCAGACAGAATGAAACATTATGAAATAGCAAGGACCTTAATATCTACTTGATACTGTTCAGATTGCATCTGGTCACAAGCAAAGAACTGTTCATCCACACATCCTGCAGATAAGCTATCAATAAATGCAACAGAAAGTATGTGAGTGCAATTTTGCAACATTGTAGCATCCTTGACAGCCCCCCCATAGACAAACACCGCAAACGAACAGTTATGTTGACCAATAGGCTACCTCAAATCGCAGTTACGTAATCATAATACGGCGTGAGGAGCCAATCGAATGGCTTGAGGCGGGTCTTGATATCCTCCTTGGTGTGTGCGGGCGCATGCTCGTGCGCGTGTTTGCGACACCCGAAGTGAGGAAAGTCACGTGACTGCAAACGCTGGCCGACGATTGGTCAAGGCGAGCGGAGGGCGTGCCGACGGTGGCGGCGTGCGTTTGCCTATGTGACACAATTACAACAACTTTGAGCTGATGGTTGGGGAAGTTTGCGATATTATCAAATAACACTCTGTCGTAAAACCCAACATTACATCAACTTCATGCATAATTTGGCACTGGAATACACGCTGTGTTTTGATGTACAATGAGGTGTGTGGAGGATAACTTGAAGGGATCATTTCCTTGAGGATTTGGCAACAATTACGCTACGCCCCGTTCTAGTCCTGGATAAGGTGCTGCACTTTCGTTGTTATTGCATTTCGGCGGAGTTGCTCGGCCCCGTTGGTTCCCCCGTCTCCTTCCCATGAAATCGTGCGGAGTGTCGCTCACCGCCGCTGCCTCTGCTGCTGCTCGGAGTCTCGGCGCTGCTGGTGATGAGGAAAAGAAAATGGCGTCGGGAAAAGCGAATGAAATCGAAGAGGACTTTCCAAAGCTAACAGCGCAAGAGAGGGACAGCTTGGCCGGAATTGACAGGTTAGGTGACCCATAATGTGGACAGTCTCCTCTGCTTCTTTTTAAATTATTTGTGTTTTTCTTCGCGCAGTTTAAAAAACCCAATAAAAAAAAAATATGAATGCCCCCAAGTAATACGGAACCGCCTGTGTTGTCTGTCCTCTACTTGCAGTTCACTGTTTGGATTTCAGAGGCTTCATGAAGATGGCGCCAGAACGAAGGCCTTGCTGTTAAAGGTATGCCACAGAACAGGATCAGAGTCGCCTCTCTCCGTTATCTCCTCTGATTTGTGCATATCCCACCTGAAATAAGTGGTACAGACCTCTCAACGCCTCTCTAGCTATACGGTTGGCCACGACTTACACAAACACCCGTTTCCCCAACTTTCATGCTGAATCAGTCAGATTGCTGTGAGTGTAAAAAAAAAAACAGCGTTTAATTATGGACGTGATCAGTGCTTAATGTTGCATTTTTTTTACCAAGCAGACAGAATCAATAATGCCAATCTGTCTTATAATCATCCATAATTGTAGACAGGCCAAACTAGCAGGTATATTCCAGTTAAATAAGCCGATGTGAATCTCCACCCTGCTAAATGCGATGGTGCCACCGGCTGCTGAAGGAATAGCTAACGTTACGTGATAACAATGTGTCGGCGGCTGCAAACGTGTTTTGCCAGTGTAACGTTAAGATACAATAACCAACACGTTTCATGATTAGAGACAGGTAACTGATGCGAACACGTTACTCTGCTCGCTACCTCTGCTGAATAATCACGCAGCCATTGTAAACCGTTAAGACTCTCGGGTGGAGAGGTTTATAAAGGTAACGTCTTTCTATAAGTAGCTTGCAACAGTAAGAAGAGAGGTTCCGGATGAGACCGAATTCATATTTCGTTGACACAGGAGACACGTTAAATTGTCAAGAGTGTTTGTATCCCACCAGCCCATCTGTCCCATCCTCCCAGCGACAACAACCACGGCAGAGTTTGGGCTGTGCGTCAGCCCACTTTGCTAGCATGTGGCGGCTAACTATCCGGCGGTTTTCTCCATTTTTTCACTCGTATATGTGATACCGGTGACGCCAAACATGTGATGTTGTCGATGGACAAACAAATGGACGTTGTTACTTTTAGGTTGCAAAATAATGGCTGCTTAGCTCGCCCCAAGATGGCGGGGTGGGGAGGAAAAATACCTAGCAAACGTTTGCTAGCCAGCTAGCAGCCATAGCTAGGCTAATCAGCTTGCGCAAAGAAAGATATCACGATGAAGCTGTAATGCTGGGTGTTTTTAACAGACGACCAGTTAAAGTAGAAGCCCAGTACTCGGACTGAACGGTACAGCAGTGTGTGCACACCGAGGCAACCATGTTCACCCAGTCCATGTAACAGTAACGCTGCTCTGCCTGTGCTCGGTCCGTGTCATCAACATGTGGCTTGTCGCTGTCTTGTTGTAGGGTTCGCCTATTTCATTGTTTTGTTAGGGCGTACTTTCAGGCCAGGCCTAACCCTGCGCTCAGTTACAGCCAGTTGGTGTCGTTTTGGTGATTTCTTCTTGTTGTCCTTCATACTCTGTGCAGGCAGGCCTACCTTTTTTTATTATGACATTAAACTAGAGCGATGTTGTCGTGTGATCCTTCTGTGTGACAGCTGCTCATCTAAGGCCAATGTAACATTAAACAATTTGGTTTGCTTGAGGTAGAATAAATGTTAATTGAAGAGACGTTCCCTTTGCATCCTCTCTCTGGACCCTACCATGTGTAACTGTGGGGTAATAGTTTAATATCAGGCACTGTACAAGCAGATGTAACAGCCTAACAAGAAATCATTTATTAATTTCAGTACTGACTATATAGAGTATTCATGACTGAAGGGAGAGCGTGTTGCTGTGTATGGTTTTGTTGCTGAATCACACTGTCTGCAGGATGCCCTGCAGAGCGCCTACCGCTAACCTCTGTGGAACAAATTCATACAATTAGGATGAGGGAGAGGAGCCACTTGGCATGGTGCCATCACCTCCAAAATGTGTTTAATCATGCACGCTTTTTTATTTGCTATATGACAGACAACGAACCCACTGATAGAAAGTATCTTATGTGAGTGTAATACTGAATGTGCTCCAAAACTAGATGTGTGTTTTTTTTAAAAAACATTTTACCTTCTATTTTAAGCACCAGACATAGATCCCCTTTTCACAGAGAGTCTTGAGGTCTATCTTGTCACTTGTGCTTTGCTTCTTGCTTGCCCAAAATCTCAGGGCCTATTATACATGAGAACAATACAAATCTGTTGTTTTTTTTAAACTCACCATGCAAAGCCTGCACAATGAAACACCGCATGGCTTAGGAGGATTCAGATGACACTACGGAACACACATTACTGCTCTTTAAGTAGAGGGATGATATTCATAAGCCTATCAAACAAGATCCCCCCCCCCCCTAACTGCGAGCTCATGGAGGATTTTTCTCTAGTAGTTTTGCCGTTGCAAAAGTATTGCACTGTACTTGTACTGGGCTTGCCCGCAGCTGTGTGCATTACTTCACACTTAGCAAACACAGTGATGACATTCCTGCTGGTACCCTCTGAAAGTAGGTGCACGTGGATGAATATGTTCAGGTGCTTCAGCAGCATGAACTGTGCAGAAAACATAATGTACAACATACTGCGCTGCACCAGAACGGGCATGGCATGCGCTCCAGGTTTTCAGCTTCATGAGCAGTTTATTGGTGAATAATTTGATTTCAAACAGTTGCAGTCGGTGTCCAGTCCAATCATTGTGAGTGATGACAAAGCTTAACAAGATTAGCAGACGTTGAAGGTGATGCTCCAGTCAACACGAAATCACGCTCCTTAGTACAGACTGTGTTCTCAGGCTAGAACCACAGCAGGGTGCGGACCCGTGTGCTCTGCTTTCAGAAGAACACGCTTCTCTATGGTTTTACTATTATGGCATTTTAGTCCAACATTGTTCCAACATGATGACACACACGCACGCACGCACGCACACACACACACACACTCATCCATCTAAAAGGAATATATCACCCAGTAGTTCACCCACAAGTAAAAATATTTGTCATTATCTTCTCACACCCATCTCACTCAAAACATCGGTGAAGTTTGCATGTCAGTATAACAGTTGGCTTAGCTTCATGGCAGCCTTCTCCAGAACAACTGACGCGGCCTG
>OMOV01100838.1:0-13307 GCA_900312565.1 Beryx splendens | reverse complement strand
GCTGACGTGTGTGTGTGTGGTTGTCGTCACAGACATGGACGTGGAGCAAGGATTCTATCGGAAGGTGGACGTCCAGGACCATGCTCACTACATCGTTGCCTTCTTTGTCGTGGTGATTGGAGCAGTGGGAGTGACTGGGAATGCCCTGGTCATGTACGCCTTTTTCTGGTAGGCCACATTCCTTCATGGGAGAGACTTAAGAAGGGGTGATGGTGAAAATCATGCTTGTCTGTTTTTTAGCCCCCATTGTCGACTCTGAGGCTGCAGCCTGAAAGGCTTGTCCAGCCAATCACAAGCAACCAGCCTCTTTCTGAGCCAAGCGACTATTTTAAGCTGAGCACACTTGCTTTAAACCATCTCTTTGTTTACCAGCAAGCTAGGCTACCCATATCTAACACTGCTGCAAAGACAGTTATGCATGTATGTTTTAGCATATGTCTTATTCATTTGTTAGCAATCTTTTTGCTAGTTTGTTTGATGCAAAGCTAAAACCCAACCAGCTAACAAGCTAGTTAGCTGTCTGCCAAGCATGTTGCTATCCTGCGAACTAGCTTAATTTAATTCAATTCATTAATGTTACACCCTAAAATGATGCAGATTATGAAGAGAGGGTGCATACTGTTATGTGCATTATATTTGTCATTGCTGGTTCGCAGTGTATTCATGTTTTGAAGTCTCCTCACAGGCAGATTAATGGTCTATGATGCCTCCAGGGCTGGTTGGATTCAAAGGGAAGCCTTGAATGACTTTCTATTGTTGTTGAAGCGCATTTAACTCTTACAACATAAGTCTTTTTTTTTTCAAATTAAAACTGGTACTTAAATATAAAGTGATAAATAGAGCCTTTCAGTCCTTTATCACACAGGTCTAGAGTAGTGTTTGTATTGATATGCTATGTGTTGACCTCCTCTGCTCATAAATTTCTCAATATTACCAACCAAAAAGCAACCCAAAGAAACTACTGCTGGCTTTCGTAGTTGGTGTAAAAAATAAACTTCTGACTCTAAGGCTTATTTTTGTATGTTGCTGGGAGCAACAGACTGGTATGTCTGGTTTATAGAAGGCATACACATGTGGCTCAGTTCGGCGGACAACCCTGTTACACTTTAATATGTTATAAAGTACAAGTCAACCAGAACATCTGAGGCATACAGAATGAAGAGATGTATGAATAAATGAATGAAGCCATTACTTTAAATATTGATTATATTATCTCCAGCTAAAATAATTCAAAATTGATCAATATTCATCATTTTTGATCAACTAATCTATAAATATGTAATGAAAAAAAATCTGTAAAGTAAATTTTTTTCATTCTGCCAATTAAGTAAATCACACATTCATTAATTGCTGATACATATTTGTGAACAAAATTGTGATGCCAATATCTATGTACATTTAACCTGGAAGGGATATGAAAAAAATATACATGACTAATTTACATGACTAATTAACTATAAAAGTCAATTCAGTCCTTATTGACTAATTCACTAGAAAATATTTTAGTTGGGGATACAGATGATTATTAGACATGGTTACAGCTGGGCTGGTATTTGGCTGTAGTCAGTTAAGAGCATGGTGCCACATTCCAAAAGCCAGTCTGGCAGTAAGAAGCGTCTGCTCCTCAGGGTCTGGACCCGACATGCTTTCTGCATTAAGCCCTAGCCTCTATTGACACACAGCTATCCCACATCCCCATCACTCAATCTCTGCTGCAGTCAGACCTGTTCCTCACATGCATGAAAGCACACAAATGCATTTCAAGCTAAACGTGCCTGTGTATTGTCTTTTGTAGTCAGTGGGCAAGAAAATGTGGTGAATGGTCAATGGAGTTGATGTGATTATGACAGAAAGTAACTATTCAATTATGGCACTATAACTATGTGAACAACAGTTGAAGATTTAGAACAAGGGAGCGGATGTTTGTACTTAATGGAGCTGGAATATGTGATAATGTGATAAATGTGAGTGTAATGTTCACTGACACAGATTAGAAGACACTCATCAGATGAAAGACATCAAAGGCTGCTATGAACAAATAGGGTCTAATATCTTGGCGTGCATTTAGAAAAGGTAGAATTTGAGTTAAGTGGGCCTCATATTTCACTGCGTTGAAGTTATCTAAATAATAAAAAAGCAAGAGAAAAGCACAACACTCAAACAAATATTTTGTCTAAATAAAATCTGTCATACAAGTGTTTTGACATAAAAGGCTGACATTTAAAATAAAAACAGAAAGGTTAAGGACTGCGGTTGCACAAGTAGAATGAGACAACAACATCAGACAACTTTTTAACATTTATTCTCATATGTGCTTCCACTAAATTGTGCTTAACAGTGCCAGATCTGACTGGTGGAGTTAACTGACATATTGACTCAGGGCAATATTGCATAGTCACAAATAATGTACAATTTCTGACAACCATGTCCTTAACAGAGGAAAGCGATAGAAGATCTATTCTTCCTCTCATTTACTTACCTTTACTTTTGTTTACAATCAGTGTGAGATTTTGACCATTTTCTCATACTTCTGACATTCTGTTCCTGAGAAACAAGCCTTGGATTGTCTCACTCTGGTCGCTTCTTACAATGAATGCATATGTATATTCTCATGTGCATCTCTTTATTGTTCCTATGGGGGAAAATATAGGATACTCTCTTACTCAGGTGTTAGTCTATGGTCAGAGTCTAAGCCAGAGTTAACAGGACTAGAATAAATAATCCTGGTTAGATGATAAATGCAATTAAGCATGCTTTATTAGCCTGGTGTACGTAACATAACGTTAGTGAAATTCAGCTAAAATGCTCTATTGCTAACTCCATTCAAATGTGAGAAAATAAGCAAAAGTAGGACTGATTTTAAAGTTATTACCATCAGAAGAAGCAGGGCTCTTCACCTGTCTTGTATTTCTGTATAACTATCAATTCTAGACACACAATTAATTTTATAATGGTTAAAAAAAGTAACTTTTCACAAAGTCAAGGCTGTTCTATCTGTCCTGTGTTTCAGTAACAAGAAGCTCCGGACTCCCCCCAACTATTTCATCATGAACCTGGCAGTCAGTGACTTCCTCATGGCCATAACACAGTCACCCATCTTCTTTGTCAACTCTCTTTACAAGGGGTGGATTTTTGGGGAAACAGGTATTTTGTTTACGTTCCACTTATACTCTTATGCACGGTAAAAAAAAACTAAAAATAAAAACTTGATCCCTTTAAATATCTATTCATGTTAAGTTTAGAAGTTGTATCTATTTATGTTTGTCATTAAAATTGAACACAAATGCAATTCTTTTTGCATGCAACTTTTTGTGTATATTTATCATGTACGAGCACTTTTACCATGCCAGTGAATTGCATTAACATGGAATACTGCATGAGTGTGTCATCATGTCATAATCTGTGTCCTCAAAAATACAGTAGGCCTGTCACGAAGCCATATCCCAGCAGCCATAGAACTCCACTGTATTAAAAAAATGATTAAAAACACGTCAAAGAGCCATGCAGCTGTTCTGGGCAGCATATTTCATCATCACGATGCACCGGGCCAGCCGACTTTTTCCTCAAACAACTTAATAAGCTGGCTGTAAACACTTTGCGATCTCAGGAAAGTAGTTCCATAGCACCGAAAACAGTCCCCGGCGTAATGAAGAATTTGTTCCCATTTGAATTTGATTTGGTAATAACTACAACAGTCTGACTTTTCGTGCTAACAGTTAGCGATTTTTAAAATTGAAGCTATGTCTTTTTGAGCTGTATTTCAAGGTTTTTAGCTTACAACTGGAGCCAGTGACTTCCGATTTGAAGGCTAAAAACAGTACGTGGGAAGTAACGGGAGTAGAGCAAATGCATTGTTGATTTTTGTTGACGGTAAGCAATGCATTAAAAAACACCAGCTTTATCCTTTAAGGTCTTCCAATCAGAAGAGTAAATGTAGCCATCCACCTCATTATGATAAGCTTGCCTTCTTTTTATTAAAACCCTTTTGTCCCTTTTCTTTTGTAGGCTGTAAGATGTACGCCTTCTGTGGAGCTTTATTTGGAATCACTTCCATGATCAACCTTCTGGCCATCTCTGTAGACCGCTACATTGTCATCACCAAGCCTCTGCAGGCCATCCGATGGCCCTCCAAGAGACGAACTTCCCACATCATCATTCTGGTCTGGCTGTACTCATTAGCCTGGAGCCTGGCACCACTTTTGGGGTGGAGTATGTGACTTATTCATCGTCTTCTCACTCCTTTTATACTCTTTTTTTTATTTTCAGATTCTATACTAGCTTCTGTTCTGTCCCTGCACCTTTTCTCTAGGTTCCTATATCCCAGAGGGCCTGATGACCTCATGTACATGGGACTATGTGACGTCTACTCCAGCCAATAAGAGTTATACCTTGATGCTGTGCTGCTTTGTATTCTTCATCCCATTGGGTATTATATCCTACTGCTATCTGTGCATGTTCCTGGCTATTCGCCGTGCAAGCAGGTGAATGAATACACATGCACTTTCACCACATTCCTTGGCCTACAGTGTCTGTGAAAGCCACTTTGAATTAGGACACCAATTTAGTCTATAAGCTTGCCTGAAAGACTCTTTCCCTCATTCCTCCTCTCTGTCTTATCAGAGATGTTGAGAAGTTGGGAACTCAAGTGAGGAAGTCAACCCTGATCCAGCAGCAGTCCATCAAGACCGAGTGGAAGCTGGCCAAGATTGCCTTTGTGGTCATCATAGTGTTTGTGCTTTCCTGGTCGCCCTATGCATGCGTCACACTCATCGCCTGGGCTGGGTAAATATACAGGATGATGAGGGGTCTTTATCATGCTGCGGTTCTTTTTATAGTCTTTTCATGTGTTGTGTCCTGTAAGAAAGCTGTGGGAGACAGACTATTTGTAAGATTTGTTTGGGCCTGCTCAAATTGGAGACATTTCATAACCAGTACATTGTAGAGGAAATATAGCACAGTTTTCACCCTGGTTCCAGATTTGGCTTGCAGCTCTAAGATAATGGATGCAAGGTGATAGAGAGCAGCCTGATGGAGGAGAGGGATAATCAAGCATGTGATTCCTACTGACTTGACCACAACACCTCTGGGTCGTGGGCATGGCATATGAACAAGCACTGCAGGAGACAGCTATACATGCCACGCAAAACAGAAAAACAGAACCTGGTGGCCGACTGACAAGGGCAGAGACATTGAGAGATGCATGACTGATCACACAGGCACATACACATGCAAAGACACAGAGAGAGTGTCATCACATGTATGAAGAACATTTTTCACCCCTTGTAGAATATTACTCTGTATGGCATGATGAAATATTACAAGGTCAAAGTATCAGAGTCCAATTCTAGGTGTACAGTTTTGCTCTGTACAAACCTTCTACACCTTTCAGATATGGAAGCATCCTCTCTCCCTATTCCAAAGCTGTCCCTGCTGTTATAGCCAAAGCATCAGCCATCTACAACCCTTTCATCTATGCCATCATTCACTCCAAATACAGGTGAGTACAGTCATCCAACTAATCCCTAACCTAAGCTTTAAAGAGATTCAGGGAGATCACAGCTGCATTTTATTTTCAACAGGGACACCCTGGCAGAGAACGTCCCCTGTCTACACTTCCTAGCCCAGGCACCGAGGAAGGATTGCATATCAATATCAAACAGTGAGTCCTCCTTCAAGGGCTCGATGCTGAGTCGACAGTCATCAGCCTCCAAAACCAAGTTTCACAGAGTTTCCTCCATGTCTACAGCAGACACAGTGAGTTTGGCCTCTGCACTAGGGTTTTAAGGCAGGGGTGGGGGTAAGGAACAGTGTAAATGCTGTGCTTCTAAATGAGGTATCTTTGGATTAACGTAAGCTTCTAGGTAGGGTATGGATCCTATGGCAACTGTGCATGAAAGGACTGTAAAATGAAGCAACTTTTAACAGTATCTTTAAAGCCCTATGTGATAACTTGGCACGTCAGCGCTCCGGTCAGAATTCATAACTGCACTCAACTCACATCAAAACGCATGACACTGTAGGCTGCTTGGGATAAAACTGTTTGTACACATAAACACTCACAATACTCTAAGACGCTTGGGATAAAACGCTCTGTCCTCCATTGTAGAATACTAAAAGCTAACAGGCTTATATATAGCTACGATGCTAACGGACTAATGGGTTTTGTGTGAACTCTGTTCAAGTACTCTGACTTCAGTCAAATTTGACTGACTTGGCAATTCAGACTCAATTAAAATATTTTACTTTCCATCTCTGGTCAATTTCCACATATTCAATATCCACAAGAATGTGTTTCCCTAATTAATAGGGGCAGAGCTGTTAAAGACAGCAGCAATCTGCAGTATATGGCAACAACTAGAAGATATTCCCTGAGGCACTCAACAAAATCTTAAGACTCCACAACACTGGCATTTAATAGCATAACGCATGACCTGTACTTGACTCTGTTGGGGTACAGTGTGTGCTATTGAAAGCCTGCCTAGAATGTTCTGTGAAGCAGAAATCAGGAGTCCATTTGAGTCGGGTTTCCTCTTTGTTAGCAAGCTTTCTCAAAAAGTTACCAATGGGTTTGTCTGAAACCAATTGATTAGATTTTGGTAATGATCCGGATCTCGGATTTCCGCATTACATGATTACCATTTTCTGCCCATATATCATTCTCCCTGTACTGGTGGCAACCTCTGGGACTTCCAAGTTGGCTGCTAAACAGCATTGCATTCACATGCTATTATCTGGGAAAATCAAACCCAGAAGGCAAACTATAAATAAACATAAACTGTTATGGAAGCTGCAACTTGAAGTTGGAGAGTTGTTTGGCATTGGGTTAGTGCTTTGGGTTTGCATTTTACTATGTGCCTTCTGGTTAGAATATGTGAAAAGCCTATCATTCACCTTACCTTGCATTAATATTTACTGGTGAACTTGTTGTATGTGGCTACACCTTGGAAAAAATAAACTATTGCTAAGATAAAGAACAGTCTCCATCATTCTTCGACCAGAAGGTATAATAACTAATAATCTGAGATTCACCATATTGTTACAGTCTAATCATACCATGATTAAGGTACTTTTAAGAAATAAGGAAGCTCTAAATGAAATGTTTGCCTCAATATACAGTATGTTATTGTGTGCATCCCCTGTAGCAGGTGTGGAGTGATGTGGAGCTGGACCCCATAGACGTGCAGGGCCATTCTCTGAGGTCCAGCCGCTCCCTGGGATCTCTGGGGGAGAAGCAGCACCAGACCAGGGCCAAGGGCAGCCAGAGCCAGGAACAGGTAAGGTAGGTGCTCCAGGATGCTCCTCATCACATGTGTAGTTTTTAGTTTTTTTTAGTTTTTTTAGTTTTAGTTTAGTAAAATCATGTCATAGTCTAGTGTCTGAGGTGAAGACAAGAACATAGCATGTCACTGCTAAGACATGTTTTCAGAATTACACCATGTCCAGTTGTTTCTTCTTATGTTTTTTTAATTAAATTTTTATCCCGTCAGGCTACCATCCCAGAGCGAAGTTCACTGAGCAAATCTAACCACAACCTATTGTCTGAGTCTGTCAACAAGGCCCCGGCCGTGGCACTCCAAACTACCCCAGAGGAGACCACTGAAAGCCGGAAAAAAGAGGTGGAAGAGCAAGGCGATGTAGCAAAAGAAGGAGCGCACCAGCAAGTACAGGAGGAAGAGCAGACGGAAGAGGAGAGAGAGATGCAGGACCCCATACAGCCAGACTCTCTGGACATTATAGTGCCTGTGGACCCCCACGTCATCGTCAGGCCCATGTCAAAGAAAGGCCTGCCAGACGACAGCTATTATGAGGAAAAACAAAGCACAGAGAGCCGGCAGAGAGGCCTGCTGCTGGATCTACAGAGCGTGAACTGCTCTACTGAACTCCTAGAGACTGTGCAGAGGTTCCTCTCCTGAAAACCCCAGGAAGCTAGATGTTGAATGTGTTTATGTATGTGGGTGTGTGTTAATGTGGGACAACAGAGTAAATCAGTTTGGTTAAGGTTTGGTTATAGGTAGACAACATGCTGGGGTGCTCTCCTTCAGCTGCTGTTTTTATTACGTTTATTACATCGTCTAGCCATGTGCTACATCCAAATGCATTTGATTACAGATGTTAACGTGCAATTGTACACACCTTTGTTATGGATTGTGAATATCATCATATAATCCTGACACACACCTTTTCTGTCCAGGTTAGCCAGTTGACATACATAATATTGCTAACCTTGCTTCAGTTTGAAACAAGTCCTCAGTACCATCATCATGCTGAAGTGAAACTGAAGAACCAAAAACAGACTTTTGGATGGAACCCAACCTCCAAAGGACTTTTTTTGAAGAAGAATTGAGTAAAAGATTATGTCAAAATAGCTAATGACCAACTGTACATCAAGACACCAGAGACCATACATGATCAACTTGATATAAAAAGACCAAATAGTGCTGGCATTTTTTGAGAGGAACATGACACTGAGGTCACTTTCAGAATGTTTCTTGTCTATTTTTTGAGTGATTTCTTGAAGGTTAGTTTTTTAGTCATTAGTTAACCATTCACATGAGCGATGAGATTTTTTTTTAATTGTATGTGACAGACTGCATTACAAATATGTTGTATAAATAATTTTTTATAAATTCAAATTACAAGTGCTATCAGGAAACAAATAGAACTGTAATTGTTTTAATTTAATTCTGTGTTTCATCCTCCAAAGTCCATTTATCTTAAGATTGGCATTTTTACGTTTGTCGTCAGTGAAGAGAGAGGAACTGGGGAGAGCGAGACGGATTCAAGCCCGGGACGTTACAGTTACATGGCTTGTGGCTTAGCCAACTGAGCCGCCAGGACGCCCCTAACAAAATTCATTTGGATTTGTTACATGACTCTAGGTGGCCGGCAGGGTTTCTGTGCCATAAAACCCTTCTTCATTTTGACTTACATCACAGCGACCATGTAATCACATGGTACAGCTGCTAGGGAAAAAAACTATATTGAGGCCAGATACCTATAGTGCGTTCTTCCTTTGTAATTGACACCCTCAGAATCCCTCTTTGAACTTTCCTTTTGAACTTGGGCTTTTGATTTCGGGATTTCCTCGGCAGTTTGCTGATCCAGTTATGTAAAGACGGTCTAACAGTATGTACTCCAATCTTACATAAAAGAAGACTGCTACACTTCAGTGGTTCAATAGCCTTCTGCCTTGTCTTAGGGCATTAGACTGCTGGGCCTCCCATCAGTCCAGCCATGTATTAACATGGCACACAGGCAGCTGAGGCCAAGCCCAGAGTCATGCAGCAGCACAGCATCTAACGAGCTAATGCTGTTCTATAGAACAGGTCACACCCAACAGCATGATACAACCCAATACACTGTCACAATATATCACAGTACAAAAAGTAGAAAGTTACAGTAGCCTACACACCACAGAGCTGAAAAGGGTTGTGATATGAGTTACAGCAAAAAACAAAAAACAAAAATATAAGTACTGTACTACTACAACCAGGTAACAATATTCACAGATATTAAGGAAGAAACAATACTGCTGATTGCACAGAAGTTAAAAGAAAGATTTCCTAAGCATACACATTCCTGCCATGTTGGAAAGCGCGTTCTACTCATACTTAACATACTACGTGTGATGTTAAATGAGTATGTAGTGTTTTCACTGCATAGTATGTTAACTGTGTATGTAAAAAGTGCCCAGATGTAGGCTATACAGAATTGGCAAGAATTCCTGAGTATGCCACTCGATGTTACCAGACATACTGAGATGCCCCATAATGCATTGCAACTGCGTAACCTCTGTGACTGAGCCTCACTTTCAGTGGCGGATGAGAAAGGGACTGGTACTGGTGGTACTCTGATTTCACTACAAATGTAAGTAGACAATACTGTGGTTATTTCACTATTCTGTAAACACTATCAGTATTTAGTTGTTGAAAATGCACTTACAGCTGCATGGGCTTGCTAGATGTTTAGCCTGCCTGTGGTAGGCACCATAGAAATACCATAGAAATGTGCAATTAGTTAACTTGGCTTGCTTTTTGTAAGGCCCAAGTGCACTGGACATGACGTTTGACACGCCATTTGACGCTTCTATCAGTGAATGTCCAAACACTACGCACCTGGTGCTTGACAATGCTACACTCGAAAACATTAATATTTCATCTCATGACAGATGCAGTTTTTGCTTTCATTGTAGGTTTGCCTACTAAATAAATATTGATTGAATGTCGTACTATAAATGCATGCAAGAAGCGTCACTTTGCCTGTGAAATTCCCTCCCAGTGGACACAGTCCCACACTGCAGGTGGGAGAGGTGAAGCGCCAGCACCAAGCCACCAGGACATTTGCACTTCACCACTGAGATGTGGGTAATATATTTTAGTGTGACATCAGTTCTGTAACCAAAGCTTCTCTATTCTGTTCTTTCACTGAGGGACTGATGAGGCCTCATCATCTTGCTAACTGTCCCAGGTCAGCCTGGACAGCTGGAGACAGCGGCCCGCGCCTGCAGTAGATCTAACCGCTTCCCGAGGAAGGGACACGGCAAATGTATCATTTCTCATCGCACTAATTCATTGTTAATGTACATTATTGATTAATCTATCTATATATTTTTTGCTGGATTAAAGTTGTGAATTTTAATCTGATCATGCAATTCCATCTTTTCATGAAAGCATATTTGTTGGAAACATGAAACAATAGTTTACAACATTGAAGTGTCATTTGTGACAGAAGATTAGTTACTTTGTGACATCCAGTGCTATTAGACAGCAGAGGTTGACTGTAAGGGATCATTCCTGACAGATCTACAGCAGCACTACCGATTGACCACATCAAATAACATGCTGGGAGTCAGGTAGCCACGTAGCTGGCTAGTTAGGCACTAATTATTAATATTTACTTGAGACAAATTAAAAATTCATTCATATCTGGAGTAATGACTATAAGGCTTATGTCAACTTAGAGTTGGCCTACGTGTGATCAAAGAAATATTCTTTGCATTTTACTTGGATATATGATGTTTTCCCATTGTCTTCCTCACCTATGTGACCTAAAGATTATGGACATAACTAAGTCATGGGTGACACGCATCTCAAAATCAAAAATAGTCCTGTATGAAAACAGCATTTTTTAGACAGTGTAGTTGTACTGCTATACTATGACAAAAATAAGACTTTTCACTGGTAATGTTAGTTACTACTCAAACGTAATGCATCTTAGATGTATTTGTCATTGCACTGCTGACCTCTAGTGACCAGGGTAGTGTTAGCTTTGATGGATTTAGGAGGCGGGTTCCAAAATAAATCAACTACTGTGCATGAGTGTTCAGTTCGGAGCAGCAGCAGGATGTGGTTTTGGGTATTCACAGGATGTGGTTGCAGAGGCCAGGAGTGTCAGTACGGATGGAAAGGGCGGCCTTTTTGTTGACGCTGGGTTGGTGTTTTAGTCACTTTGTTTTTGACTGTTGAAAATTGTGTCAGCCCTCTGGATGTATATTGGAGAGCAGCGTTCCCTGCGAACTTGGGGTACATAAAGCTCTGCAGTGGAGTAAGTGAGGAAAGGTTGAACACAATCAATCATCATGGTCGCAAAAACTAGGAAAATAAGACCCAGGTGGAAAATTTCCTTTGATGTTTGGAGGTTCTCTTTTAGACTCTGCACCCTGCTTTGATTACTGTGGTACCCCCTTTGACCAAACCTGCTCTCTCCAGTACTGGACAATGGCAGACACTGTGAAACCAGCCCCAACAAGCCTCAAGGCAGATGTGTGGATGCATTTCGAATATCAAAACAAAATGGAGAGGAATTATCTATCAAACAGTTGGTGAAAGTCTCAGATGTTTTCAGTGTTCTCACTGATTTGCACATTAAACCTAGTTAGTCTTCAATGAGCTTAAGTTGCAAATTGACAAAGAAAACATGCTTACTTATTAAACATTTCCCCAAACTTTATGTTCCTCTAGATACAGTTTTATATCACCTGTCATAACTCTTCCTTTAGTTCATTCAATTCATGTCTTGTATTACAGCTCCTTGATCCATGTGCGCATAGACGTGATGAGATATGAAAATAAATCATATAATATCTGCCTCTGATGATGCATAGCTATCACATATAGTACTGTGCAAAAGTCTTAGGCAAATGAAAAGTTTCTAAATATAAAGAGCAGTGACACACTAATGCAGAAGACAAATAAACATCTAAGACAAAATGTATATAAAAAATCCAGGGTGCCTAAGACTTTTTGTACAGTACTGTATACTGTATATGTGTAAGATTGCCTGTGTGTGTGCAGTTTGTCTCTCCAACGCCTGAGGTGGTTTTATGGATGTCAGTCGCCGATTCAAGGTAGACAGCTCATCGAAAAGAGTGACAAATTCTGGGGTGTAAACCTGCTCATCTGAAGAGAAGGAGTGCAGAGAAGTACCTGCCTCAAGGCGGAAAAGTTGCATATTGCAGCTTTACAGTAATTTTAAGCCTCTGGAGGAGCGAAGGTTGTAATTTCCATGCTGACCACTAGAGGGCATACATCCACTGTGCCACTAAAATCAGCCTAAACACCGAGCCCTACTTCTCCGTCCAGCAGACCTAACAGCTGCATGACATGTTGAAATCTGCTCTGAACGTGTAACATAGGTCACACCTTTTCACAAGCACAGAACAAATGTGTCAGCTCAATTTAGCTGGAATGTCAACCACAAGGTACAAAAAGACCTGACAAGAAATAATTGCAGTGGTGTAGCCTATTTCACACGCTGTACCTGACTTACACCTGACACACGCTAACCGGTGTTTATTGTGGGTTTCAGACTGGTTTATTGGCACGTGTCTCCTCTCCCTCTGTCATCTGCGCAGGGGGCATCCAGTGTGGAAAGAATGACATCACTGTGACGCAACATGACGCGCCGATGCCGTCACCGGTGCGAATATTTCTTTCATAACATCATACACAAATATTTCAGTTGTAAAATCCCATGCACAACAACTGACTCGTTTCTCTATTTGAGTGACACTGATTTCTTTGACTCAGTAATACCAATGACAATGATAATATTTTTTATTAATGACTTAAATGTAGCCTAATCACTTAAAACAACGAGTGGATGTAGATTTTCCTTCCTTCCTTTCCTTTCTCTCATCTTAAGGCCATAGAGATACCAAAAATACAACAAAAAAATGGTTGTGAACAGCTGTGTGAGTGATGATAGCGTGGCTTTGGAGAGTTTTCATGAACGGGACTATTTTTTATTTGCTTTTGACTATAGATTTTGATCTCAGAGACAGGCCTAGCACGTGTTGTGCACTCGCC
>OMOV01100834.1:0-11729 GCA_900312565.1 Beryx splendens | reverse complement strand
GTGTTGGCATCAAGTTAAAAAGGCACTTCTTGGGGGCGCCCAGGTGGTGACGTGGTCTATTCCGTCGGCACCAACACGGGGGGCCGCAGGGTCGCGCCCCCGTGTTACCTCCGGCTTGGTCGGGTGTTCCAACAGACACAATTGGCCGTGTCTGCGGGTGGGAAGCCGGATAGGGGTTTATGTCCTGGTCGCTGCACTAGCGCCTCCTCTGGTCGGTCGGGGCGCCTGTTCGGCAGGGAGGGGAACGGGAGGGAATAACGTGTTCCTCCGCACGCGCTACGTCCTCCCGGTGAAACTCCTCGCTGTCGGGTGAAAAGAAGCGGCTGGCGACTCCACATGTATCGGAGGAGACATGTGAGAGTCTACACCCTCCCCAGATCGGCAGAGGGGGCGGAGCAATGACCGGGACCGCTTAGGCAGGGGAACAATTGGATGACCAAATTGGGTAAAAAAAGGAAAAATTCAAAAATAAATAATAATAAAAAAAAAGGTACTTCAGCATATTTAATCTCTTCACTGTGGTGTCATATTAACATACCGTAAGCTATGTCCACAGTTAGCGGTTAAGCTAACTCCAGCTAACGTCCACTGACAAGCTAACTTTCTATACGGGAAATATCTAAGGTAAAGTTAAACCTTCACAATAGCCTACTGGATCACAGTGATTTATTTTTCTTGCCTCCATGTCACAAACTGTATGCCGTTCATTTTGTCACTATCAGCTGCTTGTAGTAGTAAGTGGAGCTTTGTGTACAACATGTGTATTCAGTTTGACAGTATATGTGGCTGATATTGGCAGTTCAGGAACAGTTGGATATCAGCCAGTCAGTTGATACGGAGGTCAGGATGTGATTTCACTCAGCAGGTTCAGAGGTGTCAGTCTAAAACCTGCAGTGAAGCCGGCCGCACCCCGCTCCAAGGAGCCGCTAACATGCTGCAGAATTTCATCACCATGAGTTTTAATGGAGAGTCTCGTTGTCCCGTGACTGTTTCAGAGGTTTTTCCAGCCTGCCAGGAATACAGTTATATGGGGAAACACTGAATCCTTGTAATTATTGGGATTTGTTGGCATTGAAATGGTCAAAATTAAATATTAATCACCGGCAGCTTAAATCCCAATATATTGGTATCAGTATCGACTGTCAAAAACCCGTTTTACAGTCAAAATCTTTTAAAGGTACAATGACAGAAGTTCAAATCAGGTATGTTGTATATGTGTGCAATGTATTGTGTAATATTTAATGTGTATTTACATTAATTACCCTACACATTAATTGAAACCACATCAGGTACCATACAATCTGCAGTTATTCATGTGTTGTCTTATCAGTATGTAGCGCTTTCTTGGTATCACCTATCCTGAGGTACGGCGCCCTGGGTTCTTAAACACGCCGTTTACTTTCCCTTAAGTTACCCTGTATTGTGGAATAAGGTATCAAAACTTCTGCTAACTAAAAGGATCTCAGATTAAATGTGTACCTTTTACTTTTTAATTTTAACACAGTAGAACCTCTGCTTTTAACCCCTTCAATTTATTATCTATTTATTAACACGACAAAGAGGAAAATGAAAAGACTTTTTATGACATTGTATTATTTGTTAACAAAAGTTGAAATAAAAATAAATCACTTTCTTGCGTCCTTTAAAACGTTTCTTATTTTTGTATAACAAAAATTATATAGCCCTTTTTACGCAAAAATGAAATGTCAAATAAGTACCATTTAAACCTGCTGGCTCACTTAAGACGCCTTTAAATCACAAGATTTTACTCAATATTACTACAAACAGCCAAGAATTACCCTTCAACTTTAGCTTATGTAAACACTATCACCTGAATTAACTCAGACTAAAACCTTTATAATGAAAGTGATAACAGCTTGCAGGAAACACACTGCAATTTACCAGGAACACTATGTAAACAATTATTTAGCTTTTCCTCCTGTGGGCCCACGTACTACAAATAGACACAAAAGCCAGCAATAAACACAAATAAACAAAAAAAAACGGTGCTGGCCCGAATGCACCTCCTGTGCAGGTGTGTTTTTAGGGCAGTGCCAACAGCTTCTGAGCTCAATCCAGTGAACAAGGCAACAGCGGGTTACTCACCCAGGAGGAACAGTCAACCGTCTTCTTAACTTACTGCATTGACTGACGACGGTCCCAGAAGCAAATCCACCTTCGGCCCTACTGGCGATAAAGAAGAACAATCCACCTCCGTCCGAGAGGCGATGCAGCAGGGAGACGGTCCAGTAGAGGAGCGCTGTCTGCTGATACTCCGGGCAGGCAGCCATGTCCGTGACGCAGCGTTAGCAAACATTAGCAGAGATGCTAACCGGCGGCTAAGCAACAAACTAGCAACCTACGTTATAAAAGTTCACTCTCAAAACACACTTTACACGTCACAGCACTGTTTTAGACATATAACACACTCCTTACGAATGAGTAAGGCTAACTTAGTGACTGTAAATGTTTACACTTGGCTTATATTCGTAGCTAGTCGCTACGCCAGGTAAAATACACACCGCGCGGGCCGCCGAGGGGCGCAAAACCTCACCTCTCTTCACTCATCCCGCTCTGATCTGCTAACCGTTAGTCCCGCCCCTCAACCAATCATAATGTTAGAAACGTGACGTCTCTCTGAATGGACCTATGAGAGGCAGTCTATCGCTCCCTCATTGTTGCCAGTTTTGGATCAAACAAACTGATGATCCTCGCTCGTCACCCTATCAAGTATTAACGTACATTAGCAACAAGAAGCACCAATTCACTGGATACGTCGTGGTTGCCAGGTCAGAGAGTCAATTCAGCAAACGATGCATGAGTTTGGGGGGCCCCTAGTGGCTGCGGGGCCCTAAGCAGTCGCTTAGTTGGCTTATAAAGAGGGCCGGCTCTAAGGAATATAATCTATTGTACTTGAACGCACCACAAATCCAGCTACAGCCCATACAGCCAATGGGAAGGCGTGATGCTGTAGCGTCATCAGTCCCCCAAGCAGCGTTGTCGTCCTTAGCGGCAGCTTCAGGTAACGTTACTGTATGGTCGCTGGAACCTGTGGAGAAACTATCAAAACTGATGTTGTGGTTCGCTTTCTAATTCCCTCAAACATCTTTGACATATTTAGTCAAGTTAATGTAACGTTAATCTTGATTCTTTGACGATTCATGTGTTTATTGTTGTAAATTTAAGTCAGTGAATTTTGAAATGTCCACTAACGTTAGCTAGCTAGCTAACCTGCTAGCATTTGCTGCTAGCTAGACGTTACTGAAACCAAAGCATTGTTAATTAACGTTATAAAGTCTGTAATGAACATGCCTACACTGAGATTAGATTAGATTTATTTGCAACAATCAAAAGTACTGTTTTTGGCAACATGCATAATTTGTGGGTGTTTTGTTCTTCCATCTTAAAAAACAAAAAACTCAGAGGACTGGATAAAGAGGAGGAGACAGCATGAGAGCAGCAGGACAGAAAAGTGGGAGAACATGTTTTTGGAAGCTGAATCAGCAGTGTCATCAAGTCTGTCATTAATAAACTCAAGTGGAAACAATCAATAGATCTCGGCAATCTTTGTAATTTTAAGTAACTAGTAAAATATATATTTTTTAATCTTGCACAACATAAAGCACTGAGCTCTTGATTTTAACAGAAAGAATATACTACACTATTGTGCAATGCATGAAATGCACTTGACTAACATTTATATGTTTATAAAAAATCTGTGAATGTAAAAACATCTTTAGTGATTATCTTACACCCCCACCCATTCATCTACCAATTTAATACATTTAGGCTGGTTTCAGTGTGTCTCTATAATTTGGAGGACTCTTTGGGGGCCACCAAGAATGTTTTTGCGGCCTCTGTGTCACCTGCAGGCCAGACTTTGAGTATCAGCTCTATAGCCTACTGAATCATAACCAATAAATCTCTCTATCCTTATCAAATGAGGTCTAAAGTCTCTGTCTGTTTGATTCTTCACATGACAAAGTTAGGAAACAGGTTTGAAAAGGTTTGGGTATAAGCCACTTAGCCTACTGAATGGCACATGCCCATATTCCCTTTCATTATGCTGCGTTCAAGTCCTATCAGACGAAGGATCTGATGACATCTCATTGCTAACTTGGAAGTGCTTGGGTGTTTAACCACCATTGATCACCATCTTTGCTGCAGTGGGAGACATCAGAGCCCACAAAAAATTCCCACGTCCTACTTGTTCATAGCCTAGCAGTAGGAGGCAGTGAACGGGTTTCCCCACAGTGAAGCTCGTGTTTACGGTAAATCCAACTTGACTTAAACGCGGCATTCGAAACAGTGCCGCCCGTCGCCGCCACGCGCCTTTATACAGCGTGGTTGCTATAGCAGCCGATAGTTCTAAAGTGATACAACATCAACGCAGGGAAGATGGAGGACAGCATAACCGCTCCGTTCGACGATTCCGTGACACTGTTTAACACCTACGAGGATTACCTCGACTCCAAAGTCACGCCTCTGGATTTGTTTTACTTGGATGTAAGTAACGTTACGCCGGGTAACGTTAGTAACTAGTTTAGTGTTGTATGTTTGGAGAGAAAGTCGCGTCACACTGCGTTCACTAAGCTGGCAGTTAAACGTTACCGTGCTTATCGGCAGCCGTCCGTACGATCAGAACATGACTTTCATCCTTTTCTGAACCGATGGGATCCACTCTTCAATTCGGCTTCTATCCAATCCACCAGCCAGAATTTACTACCGTCAAACTTCAACGTTTACAACTGGTTCAAACCTGCACCAACCTCCACTTTGTGTTACAGTGGCAGGAGACTGTGTGAGAAACAGGCAAAGCAGTTCTAAAAGTTGGCGTTTTGTTGGAGTAAGTACGGATTGGTGTATTGCATGTTGGCCGAATTGAACAGTGGTTCCTAACTATTCGTAAATTGTCGTAATTAATGTTCTACCAGGTATGCACGGTTACCGGTGAGCGAGACAACATACTGCCAGAATGTTGAATGGGGTTTGGCAATGGAGAGTCACCATGCAGAGAGCACGGCATGTGTCGGGGCTACTGCAGTCGGTTAAATTAACTTATTTTGAAGTCTAGAAACACGTGTTCTTTCGAAATTCTTGTTCGCCTCTCCAACGACATTCACAAGTTTTATTTTCTGAGCACAAGTTAACTTCTGCTGCCATGCAATGTGTGTTGGATCAGGTTTGTTGGTGTAGTGTTAACAGACGCAGGCTAGGTGGCAGTCTCACACCGCTTCAGGTTTAGGCACTCGCACAACTGGGCAGCCACCAACCAGTGGTTCCCTAGCTGGTATCCAGGCACCCCAGGGGGCCCTTGAAGGGGTTCCCAGGGGTCTTGGAACAAAATTAAAATTTGTTAAATTTCATGATTTCATTCACTTAAAATGGAGCGATGCCTTTCGTGACCCCTGTCAACCAAAGAACAGAAGATTTTCCCTTTTCAGGTTGTTTCACTTGATTATCAGAGATGATCAACTTTGACTCCAGACCTACAAATTATCTCGCAACCCTCTGGGGGGGTCCCAGGTCTCTGGTTGAGAACCACTGGTCTAAATAGTATTTGGGGCCCTGGATATGAACAAGGTGGTGAATCCCTATATAGACCTGTTCCCTTGCTGGTCCAGTTATCAGCGCTTACCTGTTGGCATAAAGGTTTGCCGTCGCTGAATGACCAGCATCATTTCAAAGCTACTGATTACTAACTATGTCTGATGCTGTTCCCCCAAAATCAACATTAGGCACCACAACCCTGACACCTAATTGGGCTCACTTTAACTAAAGCAACATCCCTCTGGTACAGTCATGAGGTCAGTAAGGCCCAAACACATCCAGGATGTTGCAGGGTGTCCAGGTGTGTGTGCAGGTCCTCAAAAAGCCTTAAAATAACTTCATTCTAGATTATTTTCTAGGCGTGTTTTCACGGATTCCTACTTGATACATACATAGATAGATAGATGGATAAACAGATAGATAGATAGATGGATAGATGGATAGATATAAATGTTATTTGCGTGTCACTCAGCGTAAAGGGCAAAAACAAACAAAAACACTCCAATAAAAACAAAAGTTGAGTACTGCTTAAAGAGTTATGAGACACAGTACAAAAATAAAAGCATACACATATACACAGTGCAAATACCACACAGTAAGTTATGAAGGATTTCATTCCAAAACACTATAGCCTATATCCATTTTAGAAAAATGTTGCTACCTATCTGTCAGTATTTCAAAATCACATGATTTTGTCCCCAAGAACAATATTTTGTAACCAAAGATCTTAAGATGTCTCATAACTCCAATAGAAACTTGCTTTACATTTGGGCCAAGTAAGATTTTGTAAGAGCTGCAGTCCGTTTTTTCAAACAGTTGATACGTCAGTTTGGATATCAGCACTGATTCATTCAATATTCACAGTGAAGCATATTTTGATATTTCGATAGGTCTGTTTAATTTTGTGGTAAAAATTATGTTAATATTCTTAACTGGTGTCAAAAACGTTTTTAAAGGGCTTAAAACTGCAGACACACGGCATTGGACAGTGTCAAAAAAGGTTAGGTCGGCTTTCCACCAGTAGATGGCACAATTGCTAACGATAACGCCGCCCTAGCAGCCATTCTGTTTGAACACCTGTGTCTACAGAGGTTAGAGAACAGCTCATATCTGACCTGATAATCAGCTGCAGTCAATCACTATCAAACTCAACCACCCCAGCGTTGTGACACACCACAGTGAGCCCAGGTCGTCTAACCGGTGCAGTCATGCTGATAAGGCCTAAGTGCCGATAAATCTGCTAATTATAAACCGATTTTTCCTGGATGTTCTCGTTATAGCCTTTGGCAAAGTATGATTGTTCAAGAGCCTGAAGTAGTCACAGTATGTATGTACATTACACAATCGCTACAGACGCAGCGAGGCCTTTGCCAAGGCAGACGCTCGGTAGTGTTGGGCCCGCTCCCGGTCTGTTGACTGTGAGAAGTGGCTTACTCCAACGGCCTCGCTCAATGAGCCTTGAAAATGAAGACAATGATTTTCAGGGCCATTTTGGGACCGGCGAATGTCTGAGACTCATTTCTGGTAAGCCACATCAAAGTCGGAGGAAAATATAACTTTTCCTCCCTGGTGCGGACACAGAGGCCTGGCTGCATGAGCGCTGGGGTTTGGGTAGGATGACATGTGGCAAAGCTTTGATCTAAGCAGCCGCAGGATTTGACAGGAAGATTTGGTTCTAGATGATGACTTTATGACTCGGCCTTAATGATGGTGGGTCTGCAAACAGAGATTACAATAATGTAGTTTACAGTCCCCGAACACATCCTGACACACACACACACTCAAACATTGTGGGATTCAGATTTAAAAAAAAAACTTCTCCCAAGATTGGAAAACTAATGGACCTCTGCACATGTGTGAAATCACATTGCCACCACAAAACTAAACAAAATCTAAAGTCTGTAGAGTTGTAAAGCTAATCATAACTTCCACATTCCACGGGATACAGGCAGGGCAGGGAGCTGACATTTATATCTGCAGGCCACGGGGGCTGGTAAGTCCCCGACGTGACTCGTTATGTGCCGTTCTACCTTCATCTGACAGTCCACAGAGTGTGGAGAGACGGGGAAGATTTAGAGAGAGAGAGAGAGAGAGAGGAACGGGGCGACAACATGCGACAAAGGTCCCAGGCTAAACTCAAACCCAGGGCTGTTGTGGGTACTCGGTATGTGCCTTACGCAACTGAGCCGCCAGAATGCCTGGACCTGCAACATTTAAACTCGCTGTAAGTGTTGGTTGATCTGTGGCCGGTAGAGGGGATCAACTTATTAGCCACAGCAAACATCATTTAGCCACAACAATACCTGAGGCTCATGTTTAAGTAACAATTTGCAAAGTAAAAGATTGCAGCCGTCCTCCCAAAGCTCTGATGCAGAATTCTTTATTGTCGTCGATAGTAGTCGTTAAAACAATAGAGAGGCAATTCTACAACATTATCAATACAAAATTGTTGTAGAATTGCCTCTATTGTTTTTATTGAGGTTACTTTGCGTGGTACCTCTGTGTGTTCTGTTTCTCTGTCTAGTGCTCTCTACTAATGATCCTGTCAGTGCTGCCCGATGGGAGTCGACAGCGACATTTTGCTTTATACCCTGACGAAGACGGCGTTGCTGTCGAAACGTTGTTTTTTAAAGACAACGCAGAACTCTGCATCGGAGCTGTGGGAGTCCGGCTACAATTTTTTACTTTGAAGCTTCGTTCCTGTGAGCCAGCACCGCAGTAATACTGGCGTGCGTTTCAATCTATTTTTTAAAGTTACAATTTGCAACATTTCCATATAAATGAATGTCCGTTTTGTTACCCGAGTGTCTGACTGCCCGCTGATCTCTGGGAAGCGCAGTGCAGAAACACCACAGCACTGACCGCTTGGCACCAAAGATGTCGCCAAAATCCCCCAAAAAACGGGAGAACCTCTGAGGCTTTCCAGCCCTGGCTGTCGGCAGAGCGCTCTCTCTCCTTGACTGACCGTCTCCTCTTCACTTCTCCTCCAGAGCAGGGAGTTGGCCCGCCAGCTGGTGGAGCTTGGCTACAAGGGAGGCAATGTCCTGAGCAAGAGGAAATTCGAGGCAAGGAGAGCAGCTGCCGAGGCAGCGGAGGCCAGCGCTCTGTCCAACAAGACGATGTGAGTTCACTTCGCACCACGCTCTCCAAGGTGTCTGTGTGTCTGTCTGTCTGTCTGTCCGGGCCGGGAAGTTAACACCAGCCACAGGTCAGACGTTATTGTTACGTTCTGTGTGTTCATCTCATTAACTTCTCCTCTACGGCGGAGGAACAGTAGTTTAGGCAAGCTGTCTGCACCGGTTCCTGTACTGGTGTTGTGGTGCCGCTGCCTCAGCCAGTTCCACGTCCAGCTACTGTGATTTTCAACGGACGGTGGGTCCAACGTTTTAGAACAGAATTTTGCCAAATAGCATTTTTATCGATAGAAGAGAAACATAGCGGCGGGATACCATTTATAGGAGAGATAGTTCCTGTTTGGGAGACCGGATCTACTTTTCTTTTTGCGTAAAGCAAAAATAGAAAGGCTAAATGAGGAAGGACCCAAGATTTGCTTTATTGCCTTAAAAGCGGGACCTGTTGTTGAATCTGGTCACAAACGTGTTGAATGTTTTCATGGCTCATTCAAATGAATCGGAAGTAAAAATCTGAACGCTACAAACGCTAAAATAACCAAGTTAGGTGGAATATTGCTTTAAGTCGATCCTCAGGCCGGTTTTATACGTTTTTCTCGAACGTCCTCTCCAAGCAGACGGTATCGCCTCTTAAGACGCAGGGTGGCATAGTGAGTAGGGAAGCCACCGTTCATCCAGCAGGCTCAGGTTCAGTTCCTGTGTCGGCAAACATCCGCTCTGTTAGTGTCACTGAGCACGTGGTGCCGCTCTGTAGCTGACCCTGACCTCTACGTGTGTCCATACGCGTGTCTATCAACGCCCGTGTGTCCTCGAGCAACTCGGTGAACCGCTTCCTGCTCACTGGAAGTCGCTGGATGAGAGCGTCGGCTGAATGCTAAGGTCTAAAATGTGAAACTAGTTAAACTTGGTGCGCAGTTTCTTTTAGATCTTGATCTTTATTTAGACGCAGGATTCTTCCTGTCATGAAGATTGGAACTGGAAAAGTTCTGCTTTGTGACAAATCGGGACGTTTTGCAGTCTGTGGTGCGCTTGAATTTCACAAAACACAGAGGTGGGGGTTAATCCGCCAGTTACACGAGGCCCCTGCATAACACTAGTCCCGAGCGAATAGGGCGTTTTTTTTTTTAGCAAGGCCTGCCCATATATCTAAATCCAAGTCTAAAAACTCAACATCAAGAAGGCAAATGACAAACTACAAACAACTCTAACTGCCCCTCCCGAGGAGGGTGATCACAGAGATGTTGTTCTCATTCCTGATAAAGCCTTGCGGTTGTATCTCGTTTGATGACAAGCCAGAACAGACTCCTGATAAGACCGTTCACCGGCACACACACACACACACACACACACATGGGTTTTCGGAGGTATCCAAACATTTACCTGATAGGTGTTGAATTTGATTGAACTCTCAGATGCTTATCCAAAGGTGCAGATGTCTAGCCGTTGTTTTATTCCCCTCCCAACTCCTCTGAACATCAGTGACACTGGTGTAATGGGAGCCAACACACCTGCAGTTACAGTGATATTAGGCCACGAAGCCTTTCATCTTGTCCTAACAGGATCCAGGGAGATGTTGCAAGGGAACACTGGGACGTTATATCCACAGTTAGCCCGCTCCCTTTCCCAGCGCTACGTCCCATGTGGAGAATGTTACGAAGGCTGGCGTCCTGAAACGTGCGGCCCGGAGCCCCTGGATCCGACTGGTGCACACAGTATCCGCTATTCCACATCGATGACATCTTATCTTACAGAATGGTTTTGACATCTATTTACCGTAACCGTTACCAAACCAGATTAGCACCTAGCAATGCACAACTAAATGCATGGAACTCGGTCTAAGCCAGGCACATCTGTTGAGAATGAATGTCAACACCACATGTGTAATAAGGGAGCGTAGTCTTCCCCCCTTCTGGCTTCTTCTTCAGTCCGTCATTTTGAACGCTAAGGCACCTGTTCCTGAAACATGGAGGGGAATAAATTAAGGATTTGGTTCACATGCAAAGTAAAGCTCCTACCCGTCTTGGCTCTGCTTTTAAGTGGTTTTCCCGTTATCAATTACAGTGTAGCTTGCCTTTTAATCAGCGCTCCGCAGCGGAGAGCAGAAAGGATCTTGATTAATAAGTGGACATTGCTGGGAAAGGCATCACTCATAAACTGGTCTGTTTTTGAATCCTCTCCGAGGTAATTAACCGATAATGTTGATGTTGTTTCTAAAGAGAAACACTTTAAATTGGCCGTGATGCTGTTCTAGGTACGCGACGGCCCGTAGTACATTAATTTAGAGATATTTTTTATATTGAAATTTACCCCAAAATATTCCTCTGATACCATGTGCTGCTTTTCCTCACACTTTGGTCACACGTTCTGTGACCTGAGAGTACAACGTAGTTAAAGAATTTTGTTTTTTGCAGATTGCACATGCAGTTCGAATTATTACTCCAAGGCCAGTGACCTGCAGGCGAATATAAGCCTGTGTGGGATATATATATATATATGTATCACATACTTTTTAAATGGTGCTTTTGAACTAATTAGCAGAGTGTACATATCACTTTCCCACACATGGCTGTTTGACATCTTGCAAAAGACCTTGACAAGACAGAAAAAAACACACAGCACCTACAGACCTTTTCCATCAAAAGTGGCGAGCTACAGCTGCGTCCCCCCTCGCTGTTTAAATGCAGATTGCTCTTTCCTCTGTGGTTTTCTGATTGGATTTAAACCAGTCTGACCCCCTGACCTCCTGTTGTGGTCACACTGTGAAAACACGGGCCCGGGATGCGATGTACCACCTGCAAAGGGGGTCGAGCACAATCACCGCAGTGTTCCGAAAAGCTAATGTTGCTGCACAGATTGGCAGCGGTACGGTAAACAACCCCGACTGTAGATTTTGTTCAGCCAGCAAAGCGAATTTTTCTGCGGCACCCGATTGCCGAAGTGGTGTGTTATCGAATAACGTTGCGATTGGATTTGCATTCATTTGGGTCTCCTTTCAACAAATGGTAATGTTTGTTTCAAAAGTGTATCTGTGAGGGAGGGAGGGGGAAG
>OMOV01100827.1:0-11180 GCA_900312565.1 Beryx splendens | reverse complement strand
GTGGGACATGTAACCTTCAGCGGGAGAAAAATCTGGAAAAGTGAGACTGGTAACCGCCAATATTTCTCTGTAGGTATGTTTATTTTAGCCATTAGCCTTTATAACCCTAACCCTATTATTTATAACCCTAACCCTATTATGCACGGTTTGTCCTTACGGGCTTCCATTGTCTGTAGCTTTGCTGTGTGTGCTTATCAGATGTGTTCCTGTCACCCTCTAGTGGTCAGAAAAAATCGCTTAGTGTAGCTTTAATGAAAGACATGTTGACAAAAGATTTTTTTTTGAGTCCACATAAAAGCCAGATACTCACAGTTTATCTGAGATTAATCATTCACTGTAACACCTTAATAAATATTCCAACATAGACATACCTAAAGCAGGTGTCATCATTATCACAGCGCTCCCATCTTCTGAGACACTTAAAACAGAGCAGTCTACGTTTTCTGTGTTTTTGTTGAACCAAGCCTGAAGAGCCCTTTGTAGCTCCATTTTAGATTTCTGCGGTTGATCTTTCTCTGACCACTCCAGGTAGGCAGTAACTAGAGTTCCCTCTGTGTTCTTCATTGAAGTCTTCTGGACCTGAAAACATGTCGTAAACAAATTACCATTGTACAACTAGCAGCACAGCACAAAATCCTCAACGACATCCAGCTAAAAAAGCCTGGCTTGAAAATGATCTGCCATTTAATTCACTCAAAGTGTCAAAAGGCATGGCTCCCAAACTGTCTGGTTCAAGTTGAGTTCCTATGAAAATGTAGTGCATTTTAGCATTGTAAAAACTGAAAAAAAGATGGTGAAAAATACCAACAGAAAACAAAAATTGTGTAATTGATTAATTTTGTTGCTAAATTCTTTCATAATTTCTAACTGGTTATAATGACTGTGAAGTTAGTTCCTTACTCACAGCTTTATATTTATAAGTTATACCTTAAAAAAAAGTACAAATGTGAATGAGACCAGTGACTAACTTGATGAACACCAAGCTGGTTGCCATGCATGTGGGTGTTTTTAAAACCTTTCCATGTAAAATAAAAGCTTTTAAAACTGTTTTTACACAGAGTGCCTTAAATTTTACTGGAAGTAACATGCAGCTTGGAAAATTTGTTTGATCACAGATCTTTTTTTGACTAGACTAGCATTACTTTATCACAGAAAAGCTCTAGATAGTGTTGAGATTGTGCAATACAGAAGCTAATCAATATGAACCATCTGAGCAACCACAATAAGGATGCAGGGCAGCTCTGACCTCGCAGAGAGCAACAGACTGAGTAGTTGTATGTGTATGTGTATTGCACTCGCGTCTTCATAGTTTCACTTTCACACAAACTTTCCAGAAAAAAAAGACTACCACCATCAGTACTACTGTTTTGTAAAGAATTTGTATTTCCTAATATGATTAAGCAGATCCTGAAAATGAAATAATTATATTCGCACTGCCAAAGTGTCCACATCTCTCACCACTTTCAAATACACATCTGCAGTAGGACCTGCACCAGACTGGTAAAGTGATCTCTCAGTAACAAGCTAACACACACACACATGCACGCACGCACACACACACAGTAGGCTGTTATGTGAAAGTATGTAACCAAGATATTTTCATGTGAAGCAGCAGTATTCAGGATATGAAGTGTCTGGCAGATGCCTACCTCAGCAGCAGGCCCATCTGAAGTTTGCTGGGTCCCACTGTTGTCTGACTACACCGACACAGAGGAAAGAAGTAAAAAACACACACCAACACTGTTTCAAGCTGAGATCATGCAGGATAATACGTTTACACCTCAAATAATAACTGCTGTACTGAACTTTAGCATTCCACCTTAAGAGAGTCACGTGATCTTTGCAGGTATGTAGCACATTAAACACTAAATCTGAATTACAGTGGTATTCTACCGGTGTTCAAAAGCAGGTTTAGACTTAACACAGAAACTCACAGTATCCATGTCCTCCACGTCGCTGCCTGACATTTTGACAGTCTGCTTCCTTTAAGACACACAGCAAACATTTATGACACGATGACTATTAGGAAAGTATAATGAAATCCTCTCTGACATGAGCTGTCAGCAACAGTTCAGACAACAAACTTACAATGACAGCACTGGCTGTTAACCTGTCAGGCTTTATTTATTTGAAAACCGTCAAATTTCGACATTATGTTGAAGAAATCCGATCGCTCGATTTTACTTTCGGTTATGCCAGGCAGGCTTTGCAGACTTGTGATAATACAGGCGTCCCACCCTGACATTTTTTAGCATTCTCAGTCTTAAGTTTGACGTCTACAGGCTGAATGAATATACATAGAATATGTAGACAATTAAATATACACGTAGACAACTTACTTCGCTCCACCTGGCGTCAAATGCTGTCTCTCTTCCCAATAATTGAAAGTGAAAGTGTGTCGCCACCAAAGGTCCACTCCCCCTCAAGAGTTTCCTCCACACTCACACAAGGTTAAGTTACACCACCCAACAAAAAGCACAGATTTTACTTCCTCTCTTGTTTTTTCTCTCTCCGCTTTTAAGTATCTTAATAGATTTACAATCATCGGGACAAATAATGGTGAGGTGAAATGATTTACAAGACATTTTTCTTCCCCCAGGCAGGATGGCCCGGCGCCGGGATGAAGTGCTGAGGGGGCAAAACTTGGCGAGGGGGCAAATCTTTTCACGTAGTAACAAACCAGTAGGTTATCATCCTGCTATGCTATTTCTGCATTTTGTTCATCCTGCAGGTGGCAGTAGGCTATAGTTGCGTTTTGACTAGATGCAAACAATTCCTTTTCCGTGTGTGTGTGCGTCATGGCCATAATATGAAATAGGAGTATTTGGGCAGATTGCTAGGTCACCACCTAAAACTGGTCTGGTGGTAGGTTTAATGAAATTCAGTGATTTAACCATGCAATAGCCTCTACAACAACACAAGAAAGACTTCTGTTTCCAAATCAAATAATACATTTATTACATTTCACAGCAGCGGTGCAGCCAGTATTAAACCTGACCGTCCTTGCACAGTTTGGGGAATCGGAGCAAACGGGACGTAGCTCTACGCAAAATAATAGAAGTCATGAACGATTAGATGACTGCTAAAATCAACAAAATAAAAGCCAACAGCGTCAGGGTCATTAAGTTAAAAACAATATGTTAAGATCATTTTGTCTGTCTTTCTGCCTTATTCACAGCAGGATTAACTATAGCTGCCAACCAGCTGAACAAGCTGATAAAAGACAAAAGCCATTGAGATGTGCAAAATCTATTTATTGTGATTGTATTACCATCGTTCCACAAACAGTGCACTCCATCTGATCCATAATCTTTGAAAATATACAAAAAAAGGAGACACATACTGCAATTTAACGGTGACATAGGTTCAACAAATAAATGTCTTAACTGTAGAAAAAAATATATAAAAATCCATTATTTTCATAAGCAATTTCAAACACAAATGTCTCATTGAAAGACAAAGCAAAGTGCTGTGAAATATAAAATAATGCAAATGTAAGCCTGTTATAGCACAGATCTAAAATACTGAAATGGCGTTTGCATTCATGGGTAAAACATAAAAACAGAATCTATAGGCTAAATCTGTTGTTATACTTCAAAGAAGTTACTCTCCAATGGAAAAAGTCAACAGAATTCTTGCAGAAACAAGAAAAGCAAACAGCAACAAAATATATAATATTATTCTCTCTGGGCCTGTGCATACTTAATTTGCTCCACCAAATCGGGCAACCCTTCCTCTCTTTGCAACTCTCATTTCTTCATTAAATAAAGCAACCTTCAATCACAACTAACTCAGTCATCCTGATCAGAACCAGGTAGTTCAGCCTACCTTTCTTTGGTGAGAACTGATATGGGAATATATCAATATGGAAGTACTGATGTGTGTGAATATACAGTACAGTCCAATACAATCCAATTCTATGCTATATGTTAACAGACAGATAGACAGGTGAATGCAGGTAAGGCTGCCACAGTGGTATGTGGAGGTGGGAAGGAGAAAGGCATCAGCGTGAGTTGCAGCAGTGGCACAACGCCAGGGTGATCGATGACATCATCATCATACCACGACATCAGCAGACAGATCCACTATTCAGCTTCGTCTTTCAGATCAAACCTGGGGCAAAAGAGACGGACAACTGTTATATTAAAACAGCAGCAAATTAAATCGTCAATCAAACAAAGAAGAAAGCATGGGCACGGTTAATAGTCTGGGGAAGGTTCAGTCTGTTGTGAGGCTGCAACCGGCTGTTTCAAACTCACCACTCTGTGACACCAGAAGCCAGGTCGATTTGAGCCAGCTCTACCTGCACCTAAGGAGCAGGGACGGCATGTTAACATGTGTATAAGCAATATTTCTGTATGCAATCAACACACTGCAAGAGTCATTCAGAGAGCTTATTAAAGGTGAAAGAAATTGCACTGCTAAGGCTGGAGACACACTAGAGGATTATTGGGACGATTTATACCAGATTGGTCCCAGCCAACAATCAGGAGGGGAACCCCTGATCAGAGACTTGGTCCATGCAGATTATCTGGTATTGTGAGGAGTTTACATTCTTAACCTCACAGACTGATCTGAGCCATCCTGATAATATCAAACATGTTTGATATTTACAACCCAACATCTGGACGTGTCCCGTGGTGTGTGGAGATCACAGCTTCAAACCAAGAGCGAGACTGCCAATAGCCAATGAGAGCTGAGTTTACAGTGAGGTGAGCCGGAAGGGTTGCATAATAAAATGACATTAATGATAATAGTGCATACCAATTTATGGTCCTTGAAAGTAAGATCTTTGGGAACCCCTGTGCTACTGGCCTAGCTAACAATACCTTTTTTCTAATTGTCTAGTGTGAGCATATATATGACTGAGAGCCAAAAGTCTTCCAGTGTGTCTCCAGCCTGACAGGTGCAGGTGCAGGTGGAGGTCCGGTCTCAGACTGACCTGTCCAATGAGGTCTCTGCTCCTGAACGAGGCAGAGTTGTTCTTCACTGATACACTGAGGCGCCTGTATCTTGCCTCCTCCACAGGCAGATCATACTCAAACCTTAAAGCAACGACCAGTACATTGTCAGTGATTAGACTGAACATGGCAGGCAGAGACACACACACACACACACACACACACACACAGCCAATACAATCAACTACCTCTCATTGTACTCGGGGTTGAGGTCCCTCTTCTTCACGCCTGTCTTCTTCTTGGTGGCCTTGCTTTTGTCTGGCAGCAGCATGAGGGAGACATAGCTGTCTACACCATCCTTACTCTGAGACAAGAGACCTCTGCACACAGAAATAGAAAAAATTATCTAAGGCAGCTTGCTAAGCATAAGAATCTTTTAAAGTCTCAGTCCATTACAGTAGTATAATGTTTTTTTTGGTTGTGTTTTTTAATGCTTTGAGATACTGGATTGAAGATTTTTTTTCACTGTGAAATTGATACATGTTCATGATGGAGGACTGAATGGATATGATAGCTTAAAATAGCCTTACATGTAATCTGAGGCTGTAACAGGTTTGTTAATGACTGGACTAGACAAGAAGGGACCACATATACTCTTCATTTACTTTGCACCAGTATCTTGGCTTGGTATAGCAGCTTATGGTACGGTATGGGATGTGCTTGTATAAGGCCCGGAGACATTACATTGAAACTTTCATATTAGTTTATACTGGGAGGCAAATAATTGAGAGTGTTCATAATTCAATGAGGAGACGGCACTGGTGGATGTATAAAACGAAAACTAACCAAAGTTTGGTCAATGCCGTTACTCTTCTGAACTTTCTGCAGTTGTATGAAAGTTGCAAACTGTCTACACATTCTGTGTTTCGTTGTCATACTAGTTTTTGCAGTGGCTGCTGTGATCCCACTGCTGGAACAGCCATGAACAGGTGTTGCAGATATGAATTGTGGAACGCACCTGGACCTTTGATAAAACTGTTTAACTTTCTCATTTGCAGGATTATAGGCATTGTGCAAGGTGAGCATTGCCCATTTTTCATTTTAGCTGTTCAACAACAGGGAATGGAGAACAAAAGAGAACAAAATAAAGAAAAGCGCTTTCGATGTGATACCTCTGGGCCTCCTATCACCAGTCTTATACCTATATCATCTTTAGTGTGAATACAATATGACAGATTAAGTATTTCAGCAAGCTATTTGAGGAAGCAGACCTGCAGGCGTGGATGATGACGATGAGCCTTCCCTCCTGCGACGCATAGGAAAGAGACAACTTCACCTGCCCATATCCAGATCCACAACCAGAGGCGGCACAGGGCAGAGAGCCTGCATTGATCATGTCCACCATTTTGGAATCCAGAATCTATTGAAAACACACATATGTAGCTCAGAATCGTTGTTCATTAGATAAAAATGTGAGCATGCATGTGTGTGTGTGTGTGTGTGTGTGCTTATTTGTTTTCCCACCTTGAGTTCAGCCCTCATCAGGATCTGACTCTCAGGTGAGGCTCCATCCAGGTGGAGCCACTGATCCAGGACCAGCTGTGGTTCTGACAGCAGCTCTCTGACAGCAACCACCACAGATCCCATTGGCTGGTCCCAGCCACTGGACAACTACAATGTGGGACAGACCACAAATGTCACAACAACATTAACACTGCTAAATTTGAAAAAAGGCATAATCACAAAGGTATAATCACAAATGAGTGCAAAATAACAACAGCGGAGATGCAGAACTTTCAAACAAAGACACAAATAAATGTCTCACCTTCACAACAAGCATCTGATGTTTGGGGTCACGGACCAGGAAGTAGAAAGACTCATTCCACTGAGGAGAGATACTGCGATCACACACCTTGAGAGCGATGGTGAAAAGATGGGGGACCATTATTAGCATGTCAACTCATCAGAGATAGACTGAGAATGGAGAAACATACAGCAAGCGTCTCACCTTGGTTCTGTAGGTCTTTTCACCAAAGATAAGCTCGGCTCCTGCTTTGGGCTCCTTCCCACTCTTCTTCAGCTATAAAGGAAAGAAAGAGGTGCTCAAGCTTTATTCTATGAGCCATTCAGGGTGGATGGAGTCATTTTGTCAATTGTACAGTATGTAAAGAAATGGGATTTATTGATGACAACACACAAACATCAAAACAAATCACAGCCATGTGAACACTTGCGGGTGACTCACAGGCAGTGAGTGTGCTCGCTCCAAATGGACAAAAAGCAGAGCGGCAGAGGGAACAGCCTTGTTGTGGTAAGACTGGAGAGACTGCAGCTGCAGTACCTGGGAAATGGAATATAGCCAGTTAGGCCTGCATGAAAATAATCTGTCCAAATGTGAATCATGTGCCATGTGTATCTGGAGCGAGTGTTGGAATGTGACTCAACAGCATTATCCAGGAAGCAGCTTTCTTAGAGCCCCATCAATATGCCACATTTGGAGAATGTTTGAATACAGAGAGAGGGTGAGGCTAAAACTAGTGGGTCAGAAGGGTTTAAACCTGGGTAAGGACTGACCTGGTCAAGTCGGGCTGAGTCTGAGACTGTAGGAACCCACTCCAGTATCAAGTGAACCCGCCCGGACTTCACATCTTTCAGAGTGTACCACTGAAACAGAGTTCATGTCAGATGCAGCAGTAGGGCAACACCCTACACGCACACAGGCAGAGGTGGAAAGAGTGCTGACAAATCCTACTCAAGTACAAGTACTGTGACTTTAGTGAAAATTAACTCAAGTACAAGTAAAATTACTAATCCATGAAATTACTCAAGAGTAAAAAAGTAGCCTATTTAAAAGTACTCAAGTAAAAGGACATTTGCGTTACTTTAAAATGTTTTATATTTTAATTATTTACCCTAATAATTACATTTCACACATCCAGCACATGTTACCAGTGTTACCTTAGCTGCCCCTGTCTTTGTCTGTCTTGTATTTCATACTGAACAGCTTGTTCAGACGGAGCCAGGGATGCTCAGTTTTGCAATTCTCTCCTTTGCCAGACGAGCTACAGCTGCTAGCAATATCAGATCCAGATACATCCATCTGGCTATCAGCAGCGTCAAATGAAACTGAGATTTCTGAACTAATGAGAAGATGGGGATCATTACAATTTTGTGGATCGCCTACATCTGTCTAATTCATTTGGCTAGTCTTGAGCGCGATTTAATTTCATTGGCCACTGCACTAATGAGCCACCAGTTCGGGCGCCCTGAATGCGGAAGTGATTCTGGACCTGTTGGTCAGCGAGCAGTCACAATGCATTGCTGTTTTCATAGTGCGGCGTGCAAAACAAAAATCTGAACTTACTCAGTAACAGAAAGCACATTTAAAAGTAGTGAAGTAGAATATATATTATTGAAATGACTTGAGTAAGAGTAAAAGTATAGCATTATAAAAATACTTTAAAAAGTACTAATCCTCAAAAAAGTACTTGAGTAGTTGTACTTCATTACTTTACACCTCTGCACACAGGCTGAAGAATAAAAGGAAGTGGCACACAACAGAGCTTAGAAAACACCTGGCATGACTGACCTGGTCCGTGTACTGGGATCTGATGACCTCATTTAGCCTAATACTGAATCTGTAAACATTAAAAAACACTTTTTATAACATTTAACAGCTTTTTCATGTGAGATACTTTAAGTTTGACATACTCTTAAGAATTCAGCATGTCCTATATTTACATAAGCACTTTATCAACGCTGTTTAATGAAGACAGCAGAAATTAGTTGAAGCACCTACACGCATTTAGATCCTTTGCAGGTATTGCATTTTTATAAACCCACCCTTTCCGACTATAAAGTATTTCAATTTAGATGACATCACAGCTAATCTTAAGATGAATTGGCACCCCTCCCTAAAAATGTCAATGGCAATGAACTTTAGCTTTGATATATTTAACCCAATGGCCCAGGACAGTGCAGAAAAGATGGGAAATGTGACTGTGACTGCACACTGATGATCTGATCTGATATACCGGGGATGAGGGAACATTTTGTGGTGAGGAACCTATTCAGGGTTAATGATGCAGCTCAGATTAGAGTCATGCTCTTCTGGTTTCTAGTTCCTGGAGAGACGTGTTCATGTTCCTAAACACTGACTATACCATTCTGTAAAACGGATACATCTGAATATATCTTTTTAAATTGAACAGTATTCAGTTTATGTGGATGTTAGGCAACTGTGGAAAACCATTGCAATTGGGGCTATTGTTGCCGGGACCAGCGGGAATGTTTTTATAAGAACATTAACTTACAGGAACTGACCTAATGTCCCAGAGTGCTGGTTTTATGTGAGCCAATTTAGTTGTTCTCAGTCTTGTAATTTGTTTCCTCAACCTGAAATAATGCCTGCCACTAAAGGTCAAAGCTTGAGACTGTTCTGGCTGTGGGAGCTTTAAATTCAGTCCAGAAACAGCCTTTTAACTAAAATCTCTGTGATTGTAAAACATTACATTATATTTTCCCTTGGTACATTTGCAATGCAATCATATGAAAAGTCACAGGTGTATCTCTGTTACAGCTGTTGCACCATGCAGATCAATGTACAGGACACAGCACTTTTTTATCTTGAGTACTAATATAAGTTACTGATTAGACAACACTATGAAGTAGACGTGGCACACACCTGCCCAGGAAGTCATCAGAGTCTAAATCTTTATCGTAGGCTTCAAACTGGATCTCCTGGACTCCTTGCGCACTCACAACCACCTGGAAAAAATGAAACAAACATCCATATCTGTACAAATATATGGGAGTCCAATCCAAGCAACACACCCAAACCTAGAATATCCCATACCTCATACATCTCATTCCAGGTCGGGTTGAGATTCTCCTTGATCACTTGACTCTTGAATGCGACCCCCCCGACATTGATCTTGACATACGGGTCGCTCTTGCCCTTCACCATGCCCCCCATCAGGTTATCCTTGGCAACCAGACTCTGGGCCTCCAGCAGGTGGATTCTCAGCACCCCCTACAGGACAAAGATTAGAACTGCTGTAAAAGATACTAAGAGCCATATTGTTGTTGCCTTATTCTCAGCAATAGCCCGGATGACAGCCGATGAAAATCTAGCATTAGATATTTCACAGCCACCCTGATTATCCAGCCTGAGACAGCGGTGCCAAGCCAGCTAGAGAGAGCTAGAATAAGATTTGAAGTAAAGCAATTCTGCCATAAAAATAAAAGCATCATTTTGCATAAAACAATTGTTTTTGTCAAACGTGTTTGTGAAACACATGTTCAGTTTTATTTTGAAAGATGACCTACTTTTATTCTACCTGGCTCGACACTGTTGGCCTTGGAGAAGTTCAGTGGACTGATTACCAGATATGTCACAACAGCAGAGGAAGACAAAAATCTCTAAAGCAGAACTCTATTTCAAGAGAAGAGGAAGTGGCATATTTGTTTGGAAAAGGTATGAGGGGCTATTCATAAAAAAACACGTTATGCTTAGATCTGTCATCAGTTCCCTCAACTCTAAACTATGGCAAAGTCCATGCTAAGATAATTTGCCAAAAAATATCCAAACCTGCTTATATCCACAAAGTGTTAATAACTGATGATTGATGACTTCTATTCGGTCAATCTGATAAATTATTAGACACACAGCTTATAGGTAACATTTGCCCTGAATGCTCCTCTGATATGATTTTTTGTTTTTTTTTGGCATCTAAATAAATTTCTAGCAAATCTCCACTCCACTAGGCGGACAATAAAGTGAAATCAATTAATCAATCAATCACTATGACGATAAAAATCACAACATCAAATTTGGCTTCACTTAGGCTGAGAGATGGCGAGTGCTGCACTTTGGTGTGTGTTTATGAATTGCTTATTGGACATGCAAATAATCAAAAAGGGGTGGTGATGCTGAAAAAATGAAAATGGTAAAACTGACCTGGTAATTCACATTTAGAAATAAGAAATCGCTCCCATGCCATGACAGTCACGGCCCATAATGTCACACTCACCCTGCTGGTGAGTTTTATGAATAACCCCCTCTATATCAAATCTGTGAATACTTCCTGGTTCAAATTATTCATCATTCATCATCTTTACCCGCTTATTCCTATTCGGGGTCATGGGGGGCTGGAGCCTATCCCAGCATGCATTGGGCAGAAGCAAATCATTTTATTAATCAAGGAGACCCACCTCACTGCCAAAGTCTTGGCTGGGGCTGGTGTGTGGTGGCAGAACTTCACCCGGTCTGGACTCTTC
>OMOV01100824.1:0-11688 GCA_900312565.1 Beryx splendens | reverse complement strand
ACACGCAGTTACAGTGAAATTATTAGCATCGAGAGTTGGTGGTAATTGAAGAGCAATTGTCACGCCCAGATCCCAGACTTTCCAGTGATCATCCGGTGTGACATTTTCACATTCTTGTATTCCAATTTCGCACCAACAGAAAAATATCCTGTTTATTATCTGAGAGAAAATGGACATAGAAAGTAGCAGTCACAACAACGTTATCTTCATTCTCTTAAACCGTAAAAAGAGGAGAAAGTGTTGGACCCATCCTGTTATGGAAAGGCAGAACACAGAGTTTATAAGCTCATCCAGGAGCATGCTAATAACTATCATACTGAAATATGTAGGCTGTAATACAAAATCATTCAATAATCAATCTTTCTCCAGTATTCAGCAACAGCAGTGCTCACACATAAAGCCTATAAGTGATTATTTATTTTATGGAATCGGTAGGCTATGTATTTTTTAGTTATGGCTCTTGTAGCCTAAATAAAAGTTTAAAATGGTATAATATCATTGGGGTGATTAGGACCAGAAATGTATCTCTAGGAGTGTATTTCTCCATTGAAAGGCATCATGTAAAAGTAAGTGAGCATCATGCTTGAGCTTCCCTGAAAGCCAGCGACCCATGAGACCCAAGCTGAGGTGAAAGGGGAGACAGCGAGACAGCTGTCAGGCATCCAATCCCCAAAGGAGAGGATTCGCTTTCTGGTTGGCACAAGGCTGTCAAGCTCAGAAAATCAGCCGAGAGAAGGTTATGATTACAAGGAGAAAACGTAATAAGTAGGGCCAACATCAGGTTTTAAAATGCAATATCGGTATCGGTCTGATATTTTACTGCTGATATCATTTTTGTGACCTTTTTTTCTATGACTTATTTTTATAGCACTTAAAACTACTTTAAAATTAGCAACAGAGCAAAACTAACAAGGTCTTTTGTTTAAAAAATACTTAGTTACCTTAAGGAAGGGCTGTCTGACAGGTTTTGGTTGAAAACTCTTTGCATCTGCATTTGTACTGAGATTCTTACAGAAATGCACAAATGCCAATATGGCTGGGAAAATATCGGCCTCAAAAAACTTTATTACTTACTTAATAGTAAGCACTGCATATTCCTTTGATGGCACATATGTTTTCCACAATCATCAAACCCCTTTTCTCAATTCAATATGTTCTTTGAAGGCAGACAGGAGGCTTGAACGGTGTTCTGCTTCTTGTGTTACACATCAAAGCATTGAATGCTCTTTGGAAGAAGGGCTTTTTGTGACCTTCTCTGTCATGATGTGTATGATCTATAAAAGCTTTAGCCACTGTAACGCCACAGAGAGGTCGGATCAATAACAGACAGAAGATGTTTGCTTCAGTATAAAAGTTTTTCGATCTGGACACAGTTCTGCCTCAGTTAAGCCGGACCGCTCCCATTCTTATAATGTCAAACGAAAATACAACTATGAGTCATGGCCGCTTTAACTCCTTTTGCTTGTCTTTTGTCTTGTATTGTAGTTGTGCCTGTCCTGGACATAGTTCGTTTATCCTTTGAAGTTTCAGGTATTGTATTCATGTTTTTCAATCTCATGTTTTGCCCCAGTCTCACAAAACAGCTGAGTCTCACACCCTGTAGTAAATTTTTACCATGTTTTTTGTTCACCACAAGGTTCACAACACTGCACAGTGCCTGCTGGTCAGTTTTCAACTTTTTCAATATATTGACCCTGGAAATGGTTTACTAAGCACTTGTCAGGAAGTTTTACTGTTTTGCAGATTTGCTTGAGCAGACATGTGGCAAATATTAACTAGAAGATTGAAATTTAAAAACCTCCAGCATAGGCAATAGAAAAACAAACCAATCTGGAAAAACAACGTGACACTGGCTAAGCATCAGATATGTTCAAATGCATGTACAGTAGCATGTTATTTGTCTTGCAGTGATATGCATAGTAAAAACTAGGTAAAACAAAGTATTAAAAGATTAACAGCACAGAATGGTTAGTACGGATACCAACTGCTGTGTGTTACTGTAAGATCCTTTATCGGTAGAGCGTATGTTTAAGAATCCCCTTTTTTGTGTGTCTTTACTCTGATGAAGGCCTTGAGCAGAAAAGTGTTGGGCTTTCTTTTTAACATTCATGGAAAGAACGTTACTTTGCACATTGAGACAAGCAACTCCTTGGTGAGCGGTCATAATCCATCTGTTATATTGTGTGCACATAAAACTTGTGGATTGTGGGTTAACATGAGATGTGGTTGATTTTGGGTAGGATTTTCCACTTAAAAAAAAAAGTCCTAGAATTTGGGCAGCCCAGCTTATGGCCATCTGTTACGTCTTATTCCTCTTCTTTATTACATCTTTCCAACAGAAATGCCATCTCTCTACTAAAGCAAGGAATCGCTGTCTGTGAGTGAGTGTGTGTGTGTGTGTGTGTGTGTGTGTGTCCTTCGCATATCTCGAGAACCGTTCGTCCGATCGACTTCACACTTGGCGGGTGTGTTGCTGGGGACCCGAGGAAGTGCAGTGTTGGATTTGGTGAACTGGCGAATTTGGAAATGCCGACATATTCTAAACTTTGAGTAAACAAGCAGGGGCGGGGCGAACAGCACTGTGCAGCAGCGGTGCGAACGGGCACTGCACTAGTAAGCATAATTTACCATTTGACATAGTATCACATTTATACATATTTGTTGAAGTATTAATTGTTCATTTCAAGGCACTGAATGAGATGTGCCTCAGTATTTTTCAAGACAGGAAAAAACAAGACAATATTTGTTAAACCTATCTTGATTCTCAAAGATTCAGACTTTTCTCTAAAGCATGTGTTTTTCCTTTATGGAAAGAATTGGCTTTACAATGCTATTTCTGCTGGCAATCTGTGTTCAAATATAAACAGTACTTCCCAGGAGGGCTTAGTCGCTTCTGCTGAGATTGAAATGAGTTTGAGTAATAATGATAGAGTGAACTTGAAAATGTAGGCAGCTATTTTAAACTTCCATAGTCACTCACATACATCAGTAATGGGAAGCCATGTGAGGACAGAAAAAGTCAGAGAGCTATTAATAGCATCTCCAAATGCGCTGAAGCTTCCTTCTAGTGAATTACCCATAATCCTGTCAGAGAGACTTTCACTCTGTTGTGCCTATACTCTGTGTTGAACAGGTTCCTTCAGATATCACATTAAACAAAAAACTTTAAACACTATCATCAAAATTCACTGTAAATTCTCAATACTCCCCAGTATAAAACACTGTATTCAATAAAAATATGTAGCATAATTTCTACTGTACAGTGAGCTTTAGCTGTGAGTGTGCAGGATAACAGCCAATAATTACAATACTGAAAAGGGTCACACACACTGGCAATTTAGAAGATGTGTGCCTGCAAGGCAATGTTGAGCATGTGCCTCGAGGACAACAAAATTATTAGCTTTTGTGCAGTCTGGATCGTCAAGAGCAGTGTATGTGTTGGCAAGCAATTATTTGCAATTTCAAAGTTCAGTGAGAACAGCTGCTGATGCTGCCAGTAGCACAACACAAATGCCTCCATTTTCACATTAGAAATCTGGGGAACAGTTGAAAGGGCAATTCATTTGAACTGAACAATTAGCTTGAGGTGCAATGTCCTTGAGTGCCCTCTGCAATGCTGCTAATCTCATCAATAGAAACAAAAGACCTCTTTTTGTTGTTTGATTCTCATACAGTAGTTCCATACATTATATGTATTACATTACATGTTTCTTTATGTGCTAGAAGTGTGACTTTCAGACCTGTTCCACCATACAATGGCAGTGAATGGAGAGAGAAAAAAACGCAGTTCTCCAATCGTCTCTATCGGAGCCCCAGAGCAACAGATATCATGTCCAGAAAGCTACACAACCCAAGGTACTACCAAAGTTCAACATCACTTCAACTGGCTTTTACTCACCAGAGGGGGCGCTCTCGCACTTGTGTAAGTTGCACTTCTGGGTGTTCTCAGGCTGCGGCTCATGGTCACACTGAGCTTGATCCACTTCTTCCTCTGTCTCTGCCTTTGTGTTGACACACTTGATGAGCCGATGCTGCACTCCGCCACCGCAAGAAGCCGAACACTGCCAGGGAGAATAGATTGGGTGAGGACTTGGAAGGGTGACATGGGTAATTTTTCAAGAAAAGCGAGGGCAGCGGGAAGTCCAACTTCAGACATTTATATTTCTTTAGAACAAAGACAGGAAGGAACACAAGCAAACTGCGTACAGAGAGAAAGGATAATAGTTTTAGAAGGACCTGGATGTGTTCATTAGTAATGCTTGGCTTGTAATGTTGTGTGCTGAGACTTTCTTAGGGGCAAAGGCAAAAAATCTGAGATAGGGCACTTTTCCAATAAATCTAGGGGGGCCTGTCAATAGACAAACTGTTTTGAAAAGCTTCTTTTTGCTGATTATGACTAAGAGAAGGATCATAATAGCACTTTGATCTGAAGATTTTTGTTTGCATATTATTGCGAAAGCTCTATTGAAATACATATAAAACATTTAAACAGATGTTGTTTGCTAACATTGAAATGCCAATGCTGCCAAAAGCTTATTTTCCATCTTTAAATCATGCTCTTTGATATTTATACCAAGGGATATACCAAGAACATCCCAGATTGGAGTCTTCATGGTTGACTTTGATGCTTCAGCAAGGCACCTGTGGCCATGTTTTTGAGTGAATGATGAAATGAGTGTAATGAGTAGAAGACCCATCACCACTCTTAATCTGGTACATTTCTTTATAAGGTTACAAAGTCTATACCAAATTTTAAGGACATTCTGTGGCACAACCTTACATTTAAGGTCATTTGAAGCTTGTGAGCAAATTTTTATTAGGCGATTCAAGTAATGCTTGTCAGGCTTGTCATGTCAGGCTATTATTTTATGTTGAAGGACATGTGGGCCCTACACACTGTAGCACATCTAACACTGGAACATCATGAAGGAACAATTGATTTATGTAGTGCTTATAGGCGCCATGTGCCTTTCACAAATTGTATAACCATTATAGACCCGTCAAGTGTACTCTGGCCTTGGTTGAAACGTCCTTGCAAATTTGTGTGCATATGTACTAAATGCCTGTGAGGATATAATACAATAGGCACTGATTCAATTGTCACATGACATTTACATTTACGTCACTCTATATGTTTTAATCATGGCACATGGATGAAATGCTAGTTCAATACAGAACTACAGGTATCATGGATGACGTACAAGCACTGCTTTATGACATTCATTGGCAATCCTTTTGCAGTTGAACTGTTCCTTACAGTGGCTTAGCCCGCAGATTCAAAGTGGTCTGGGGAACTAAATGATGCCCTTGAACCTGAGTCAGTAGGTCTTTGTGCAGAAAGTAGAGTTCAGGGCTTTCTGTGCAGCAGGACAATTAGCCCTGGTAAACTGTGGCTTCCTGGGCCAACAGGAGCTACAATAATCATGGGCAGCTTCTCCTGCTGATGTGACTCAGTAAAGCCGACACTTTGTCATATAGCTGTGATTGTGACTGTGATCCTTTAAGTGAAGACAAGAGCAGATTTGTGCTTTGGGCATGCTCCATGTGCTGCAGACCTTCATTTAGGAGTACAACAAAAGATTAGCAGGTGTGGAATCAGAGGATTTTCCATACTTTGACTGTAAATCTAACTACAGTATGCCTACAGTGTACTGTGTCACATTAATTAACTTCTCTTAATTTCAACACATACCTACTTTGTGGAAAAGCACACCAATTCTGCATCTAGTCATATTTTTCAGGAATTCTTCAGGATTTATACCTTGAAATTAGCAATATTAAGAGGGAAAAGAACGCCAGTGCAAGCAGTGGCAGTGGAGCCCTGTGGCGACTAACAGATGACTTACAGCACCCGAACTCCTTCGGAAGTGAGAATCTCCTACCAAAGTGCAATACCACTTTAACTTGGCAGACTGCTTCAGCATGACTATGACCAGATAGCATGTGTCTTCTACCAGGCGTCACCTGAAAACAGCCTCTGCTTCTAAACGGTCCTGAATTAAATCAACCCAGCCAGCCTTCAGCGTGCCTAAGCCTCACACACTTTAATTACTGGGTGAATCATTCCTAATTAAGCCTCGAGATGAGGAGCGGTATGTCATAGTATACGTCATATATGTAATTTGTCAGTAACTGGGTGATGGGCTTTTGTATCGTGTTCTGTACACGTGCGTGTGTGCTGAGTGTGTCCATGTGTGCATTATGCCTGCATACACGCCTTTGTAATGCATGAAGGAACGTGTAGGAAGAACATGCACGTATTGTATTTTACAATACAGCTGTATACACATTATATACACTGTGTAGACATAAAGTACTTAGGCTGTATAGTAAAGAACTTAACAAGAAGTGGAAAACTAACTCAAACTGTAGGGCAGAACTGTACTGCAGGCGTCTGATCAAACCACCTTGAAATGTCTGCTCTGACATTGGTTTGATTTTAAATTGTCAGCACAGGACCAACAGAAGTCATGTGTGAAAAGGAGCCGGTGTTGAAATGCGGGTAAATCAGTTCTGCCAATTTCACTGCTCAAGACGTAACGTTACTGAAGCTCTGTATGGACCGTATGCGTGAACAATGCCATAACATTAATGGCACGCACAACGTTAGGACGCTTTGTGGTAAAACTGTAGGAGGGAAATTTAAACCACTATGCAACAGGCTGTAACTTTACTTTCTTGATGAAAATGTCAAATTGGACAGACGTGGAAATAAGAGAGATCCTCAGAGTCCAGGCGGTCGGAGAGATTAGCCTGCCATGTTTTCAAATTGCAGTGACTCCAGCGATTACATGTAATTCCCGGGAAATGACAACAGTGGAATTTAAAGGCATTGGCAGTGTTGTGTGAATGGTATAGCATTAAGTTAAAACAGCAGAAAGGCATGTCTTGTGTGAACAACAGAAACTGCTACCTTTACCAGAAAAATTAAAACTGCAATTTTATGGGTTTCATGTGGGAAAGGGGCTAGTGACTCTAGGTTAGCTGTTAGCATACAATTGTTCAGATGTTTGGAACATAAGGCAAGATTGAAAGCAATGGCACAAATATTATATTAGCAAGTTTTTAATATTTTTAATAATGATGAACTGGCCGGTCTCCAAATATATGAAGTGGGCTGTTAGAGAGGCTATGGAACATCCTTTATATCACTCTATACGTTCTAATCATGGCACACGGATGAAATGCTAGTGCCAGTGCTGTTTACGATTCAAACTGCCTGTGATGTGATAGAAGTGTCAGATCAGGAGCGTCAAATGTTACACATCAGCTGCCGCACTGAGCGCAGTTGGCCCTTTGATCCGACAGCCGTGAGTTGTTACTGCTGCGGGGAAAAATGACCTGCCAGCTGGGCTCTTGATTAGCAGCTCTGTACCTTCTGGTAATGAAACAGCAGTTAGAGCGAAGTGAAGTAACCATTTGTATTCAAATATTCATACAGTTTCTTAGGGGGCTCACCTGTAATCTTACAGCAAACATTAAAGATGCTATGTCTACATAGTATTCTGTTCCATCACCACATGGCCATCTTGGTAGGAAAATAACAGGTGATTGTAATAAATTAACAGGTGATTATAATCATATGACAGCCACAGCCAATGAGCTGTGTATATGGTAAAGCACCTTATTGTTAGGAAATGCATGTGACATCCGGGAAATACTATGAAAGGGAATTACTGTAGTATTTTATCACCCACATTTAGCGAGTCAACACAGGTAGAGTTTCCCTCATGGTATTTCAAACCACTGTCTTTAAACAACGGAGCCATAAAAAGGATGAAAATCCCTGCAGTCTACTTGTGACCAAATGTGATGCATGATGCTGATTTCTGTCCTCAATGCACAGAGCATTATTAATGCAATGAATGAGGGGTCTAAGGAAGTCGTGATGGAAAGGGCAATCTCTCCCAAGTGGTGGAAATTAAAAAATGTAATTATGTTGGTGTTCAATCCACACAGACTGCATTTTCTATTTATTCTATCAAAGGCTCCCTATGGCACACGGCAGTTTCATTTAGGTTTATTTATTGTCTGGCTTTTACACTGACCTGCAACCTCAATCTAACTCCAGGGACAACTGGGTGAACACTCTAGTAATTCCCACAGCCAGAGTACGCACAGCTTGGCAGAGGTTATGGAATAGAATAGAATAGAATAGAATAGATTTTTTTATTGCAGTGTCCTCCAGGTCACAAGATTCAGATAGCTCTCCAGACATACAGTATGCTAGTCTATTCTCATGAAATTGTTTACTTGCAAGCCTGCAGCAGTCACAGTTTGAGTGACATTATTTGCATTGCTGGTGCATCTGCTGGAATACATACAACAAAATAATATATAATAATATGACAAAATACTGTTATTGTAAAACTAAATTTTTCACAATGTGGCAAAGTAGGATACCTGTTGTTCTCTTTGAAGTATAGTTTCAAATAGTGAGCAATGATTTCTTTCCCCATGTAAATGAGTCTGAAAGTTAGCACAAGTGGTTGTTGGACTGATGAAAGATTTGAAGCATGAATGCAATATTAAACAACAACAGTAGTCCAATGAATAAACCAAACACAAAATAAAGTAAAGAATAAGCCAAATGATGAGAAAATGTTATTGCCTGTAGAAGTTAATCATGAGGGAAGATTCGATCATCTCTAGAGCACATGGCAAAAGAAATGCTGAAAGGACAGATACTTGCAGGTGATCCCGTGCTTTTGAAAAGTTAGATATGGGATATTGAAATATGAGAGATGAGGCACAGTGGAGTAAATGTCATCAGCTGCCACACAGCATCCAAAGGGAGAAATAGGCTATGGATATTCTATGGGTATAATTTGTAATTATTTTTTATTACAAAATTTGAGGTTAGTGTTTAAAGAACTGCTTACCTATTTTGAAGCGAAAGATTGCTATCAAGCACATATGATGAGTCAGCGGTTGCAGTATAATAATCAGATTTAATTATCATTGTTAGTATACATACATGCTTTTAACCTCTTTCTGTATGTTACTGACATACTAATGACCGTCATGGCGGGAGATTAACCCTTTTGGGATATGCAGTAGTTTCAAATGTTAAGGCTAGCTCTTACAGTAATAAATCTTACATATTACTTTGAAATAAGAATGAATAAAATATTATGTTCTGAAATTATATTGATGATGTTCAAAATGTCCGGTTCTGATTTGAGACTTTAGTTATGTATGGACACCGGGGGGCTGAGAAAACAGCTTTTATTACATTTTATAATTAAAATAGATAAGCATATTGGATATCACTGAAATTCAACAGGTGCCTTTGCTAATGTAATGCTGATATCTCAGTATATATACTGTATGTTCCTTGGATAGTATGAGAGTTGAGTTAAAAATTACACCATAAAACCTGTTTTTTGACTGAGTTTACATTTGTCTGTTTTAAATTACAGCTGAGAGACAAAGAGAGAGAGAGAGTCAAAACACGGTCGACACGGTTATGTTCAGTAGAACCTCCAAAATGGAAAGAAATGTCAATTACGGTATATTTACTGATGTTGTGAGGAATAAAAACCATTTTCAGATCTTATTAATCATGAATGAAGTCCTCAACAGAGCAAAATGAATGGTCTCATAGCCACAGTGTCCATCTCTTAGGGAGTCTCACGCCACAGCCCACTGCTATCATGAGAGTGTTTGCTGATACCAAAATAGCCTCAGTTTAAATCAAAATGATTTTCAAGAGATGATTATTTTTACTTTTAATCTCTGGATAAACTTCTCAGCCAGCTGAACACAGGTTTTGGTGGGTATCTAATGCACTTTAAAGCATTTTGGAGAGAAATGTCACTGAGCAGCGCTTCCCACGACGGTGCATAGGTGAGGTCTGGAGCCTCCCTGAACAAAATGCAGAAACCTTCAGCACTCCACATGACTTCAATATGAAGAGACACAAGTCTGCTATCGGGTCCATTCGCTGTTAGACTTCACTATTTCTCCCAGATCTGTATTTTAAACATTTATCAATCAAGAGAAAACACAAGCTGCATGCCATTCTGCCTGCACAAAGAACGGTGGGCTGAGTCTACGCAGTTTCATGGTGTATTTAAGTCCCACCCGCTGCTCCAGCTTCACTCAGACTCCCACTTTGTATCTGCGACAGGAAACCAGGAGGGAGGGAGGGTAGAGGGCATCGCCCGGGAGCACCAATCTCCCGACCTGATATTTTGATTCAATCAATATATCTGTTCGGCAGGGCAGGCTGTGCGCAATTTATTTATTTATTAAAAAAACAAGAAAAAGAAAAAAGGTACCTCTCTATAGGAGGCCAAATGGCAGGTGCTCAAGCTCCCTTTGAGGTCTAGCTATGCACGTGCCTGTATGACGTAAATGATGGTGTTGTGTTTTTGCTTGATTGTGTGTGTGAGTGTGCATATGTGTGTGTGCTCTCTCGGTGTACCGATGAAAGACTTGAATTTCAGACTCTGAAGGGGTCTTTTGCCACGGCTGCTGTGGTTCAGGGATTAAAGAGACTCTCTGTATTGAAATCCCCGTCTGCCTGCCGGCTCCTGGGCAGCACGGATGGTGCCGAGTCATGAGGGGAGATGAAGGGAGAAAGTGAAAGTGGGATGAAGCGGCATTATGCTCAGTGTCACTCATGTAATTACTGGATGACCGCCATGAGAGTTGTGACAGCGCGGGGTGCAGCTGTTTGATTCAGGATAATTCTTCTTGACATAAACACACTTGCTGACCATGAGAGCATATACAAATACAGTACAAAAACTGTAAATCAGTTTCTTATATTGTATTTGAAAAATATAAATTCAGAAAATTACATATCTTGCATGCCTACAACCGACTAAAATTACAATATTAGCATTCTGTGCATACATGTGCCAAATCAGCTGCTAAACAAAGTTATTTTTTTACTAATGTAAAGACCGGTCTGGATCTCACGCTGCTCTCTGTAGCTTATCAAGACCTTAAACATGACGCTGTTTTGCCTAAATCAAATAAGCCTCTTCTGCAGACTCTCTCATCCACTCAAAGCCAAAACAGAAGCAGTCTAGTCTGCCAAATGATGTTTTCAATGAAGTCAGAAGTAATCAGAAGGGAGAACTGCCAAACATAGAAGTAAGGTTACCATGGAGATTTTTTGAGCAGATTTCAAAATTTGATCAATATATGGGATAAAATCAGTTGAAATGAGAGGGTTGGTAAGTATGCATAAACCACATTTTACCATAAGTGAGTGTGGATTTCTTTTTTTAGAGATAAGATTGCTAAATTGTATGGTAATAATAGCTGAGCATCTGTGGATTTTTGAATAATCTACACCAAATCTGTGGCATAATTATATTCAAGTATTTAAAAATAGCATGCATGGGATTTCTTCAATGATGTTACCAAATCAATTGGCCAATTTTAATTCTAGTAAGTAAAAGTCACCACTGGTGTTACAGACAGTAACCTTAATAAGCTGTTCCTCAAAATGCATTTTTTTGTTTTTACACAACCGCATCACGGATGAATCAATAGGAGGCGATCAATTGTTCATGAATCACATCTATGAAGTGTGCTGGATTGTGTCCTCTTGTCTTGTGTTTGTTTGTGCTTTGTGTGTGTGTGTGTGTGTGTGTGTGTGTGTGTGTGTGTGTGTGTGTGTGTGTGTGTGTGTGTGTGTGTTGTATTTGCTCACAAGCCCGAGTTAGCCAT
>OMOV01100821.1:0-12196 GCA_900312565.1 Beryx splendens | reverse complement strand
GTTAATAATAAATGTGTATCATTTTAATTTTGAGATTGACTGACTGCTTCTTTGTTACGCACCGGAGCACCGAACGCAGCGGATTCTGCTTTTCTTGCCTCAATTCCGTTGTCCCTTTGTGGCGCACCCTATTGGTCAATTTTTTATTTGCTTTACACATGTGTTCATTTCTCATATGTGAACATGTTGTCCAAGTTTCATGATTGGATCATCTATTACAAAGTTATAACAATTTAGCTTATAGGCCATGCCTCCTTCACAACTTTAACAGTTAATATCTTCAAAACGAAAGTAGATATCAAAAATCTGCAAAGACAATTTAAAGAGCTTGGCCCATAGATGCTACAAACCGGTTTTGGTGGTGATTGGTCAAAGGGCGTAGGAGAAGATGTAAAAAAAATTGTTTTTCAAAACTTTCAAAATATCTCAATAATTTTCCAGGTGGCCCTTGAGGGTCCTTATGACAAAGTTGTAGGGTATGGTCAGCTGAACATGTGTATGAAGTTTCATGTAAATTGGACAAATGGGGTGGGAGATACGACACTTTAAATGATTTATTTTTGACTTTTAATTATAGCACCCCCAAGTGGCCGTTCGGGGTCACATTTCTTGTGGGCCTAACTGAAGCCATACTAGACCATGGTGCAACGTTTCATGGCCCTAGGATTTACCATCTCACAGGAAATTGAGCCAATGTGACAGTACCAGTACAAAAACAACACAGAAACAACCAAAAACAGCATTTGGAAGTGGCCCCTGAAAACCTGATGGAACCTGAATCTTACATTCTTAATGAATCTGTACCTGAGTGTATAATGATAGTTGCATTAAAAACAATGGTATGGTGTGTGGCATTAGTGTTTGCATTGGCATACCGTTTATGTTGTTCTCTACCTCGTTCCTCCAACGCTGTAGGCAGGTCTTGACAAAGTGCAGCTCTTCGTCTGTGATGCTATGGGGTGCTGGGTGGGGAGGGCAGTCCATGGGAGGTCTGCACTGGGTAAAGGGTTTGTAGATGGGGGTCCTCTGGCAACTGGAGACCAGGCCCTCTGATGGACTTGTGTCTCCAGGTTTGGCCTCACTGGGAGGGGCAATACAAGGATTCAAGATAGATTGAAAGGCTGCCCATTAACTTCTGTGAGGAAATCTGAATCTGAATATATGAACATCATTTTTAAATCCTGGACCACAATCCAGGACTCCAGCTATTTAATTCTATTTTCAGTCAGCTAAGCTTCCTCACTTTAATCACTAGTCAACTTTTACTGCTGCTAAATACTAATACACTTATTAATATATACAACACAGTGTTTAACATTGATCATCTTTGTCGTGCAGTAGTAAATGGCCTGGTTCTTTTGACTAATTCCCAGAAGCATGTGCAGGTCCATGAGTTCCAGTTTCCACTACTTTCTTAATGTTTCTTTGTAGAAAATATGCTGCCTCAACCTCATTTTGTGCCGATAATGAGGCATTCTTTGTTTCTATACTAGTAACTGCCACTCTCAGCAAACAGCACTTAGACACTTTGGACGATCTGACTAACAAGAAGTACAAATTTTTCTACCACTACTTTCTCCATTTTCAGTCTGATTGTTGTTGTTTTCATAAACAGCTGTCTACATACCATGAAACCCCGCCTCTTTTTCATTATGAATTGTCGACTTGCCAAAAAAGCACTCAATGTCAAAAAGTTTAACCATGGGCGTATTTAGACTATTTTGCTTGTTTCCGACTGCCAACTCTTCTTTTTAGATCAAAGGGAATGAAGAGCAGAATAGTGTGACTCTTCCTAAAAAGACACCAGATGCTGGGCATTTTTCCAAACGGTGGCTTTCCATCAACCTTGCAGTAAATTTAATGTAATAAAGTTTCTGGCAGTTTGAAAAAATAGGAATGGTGCGAACACTGCCTTATGCAACATCTTGTCCTCTGTGGTCTTAACCTGTTGTCGTCAGAGATGTGTTCGGCGAGGGGCAGGCTTGTAGGAGTTGGTGAGGATGCACCTGGTCTCAGGTCCTCCGCTGGAGAAACACTTGTGGGCTTGGTAGTGGCAAACTCCAACACAAACTGCAACATGTCAGCCAGCGGATACTTGGTAGGTCCTGAGCCGTAGTTTTTATAACTGAGAATAAAGACAATACATAATTAGTACACAGAATTTGAGCCCACATAGTGTTTAAATCCACCCTTCTGACCCTCTGTCCCCAAGTCTCCCTCTCTGCTTTCCAATTGTCTGAATAAATAAAAAATGCTCAAGGTGAGTGGACTACCCACTCTCTTTTAATAATCCCAAGTTCCTTGTTTTAAAAAAAATTGTCTCCCATCTTTGGTGGTCATTGCTGTGGTGTTTCTGCACTGCACTTCCCAGAGACCACCTGTCAATCAGTGTGTCCAGTACTGTGCTGTCTTTTTCCTTGGATTTTCTGTGGATGCAGTTTGATTTTCTGTAGGTGGCGCTCTTTACTTTGTCTGTGCAGCCGTAGTAGGCTTCAGCCTCTAGAGATGTCAACAGTCCTCCACACTGGTCCACCCGCCCATGCACCTCCACAGCTCAACAGGCAACACAAAGCTACAACAGCAAGAACTCATTTACCCCCTGCAACTACAGCTCTTCCACACATCGACATCAGCAAACCTGCCCCAGTAACTAAACTGTCCTCCCTCCCTCCCTCATCAAAACTGGAATCTCCTGACCCTTCCCACTGAAGCTCTCACATCCACCTGCCCTTGCCCCGTTTCATCCTGCCCCTAGCTGGATTTGGGCTACACATTACACTACACAAATTTACATCCAAACCACATACTGCTTTGTATGGTTAGTTATAGCTCAGTTGCTATATCGGACATCTTTCATTTGAACGTGCAAACCATTCACTGAAACAAACCATTCAGGACTAAGCAAACTGTCCAGGAGTGCAGGAGGCAGACCACATTTTGGTCAAAAGACACAGTGATTCTTTATATTAGTCAGTGAGTGTTTAGTAAGTAGTGGGGTAGCCCAAACTGCTGTTGCCCACAAAACACATTACATTTACAGTTGGCAAAAACAATCTAAATGCATCATACATCAAAAAAGTGATCTGAAAGTAAGATTTCATTAAGTGACACATTGAGAGATATTCCACAGTGGCGAGTGCCGTGTCCTCTAAGATAGATCCTGTTCACAGCATTACTTACAGGTGCGACCGTCACACTGGTCTTAGCTTTCAAGCCACTTCAGCACGAAACTTACCACTCAAGTTTCTGTTGAAGGACTGCAAGTTGCTCCTTCAGTCTTTTCACTTCTCCTCTCCTCTCATGAGTCTGTTGTATGTTTTTGTGAAGGTATCTGTACACAACAAATGGGTATTTCCCCAAACTGATCAGTAGATTTGTTTAAAATATGATTACAAGTTGTTAAATTTTAAATGCACACTGTAAATATGTAAATACTCTTTGTATTTTATCTTGAGAATACAAATAACTTCAAAGGTCATTACTACCATCAAGTCCAGTCTTAGTCATCCTGTTCTACATCTATAGTGCACTGAGCATTGGGAAAGTGACTGTCAAAATGAAATCTGTTACAAATTATTGGTTACCTGCAATTTCCTCAGCTCAGTGCAGGAATCTGATTATATTCTGTTACTTTCGGTTGATTCGCATGATCTAAAATCTATACATTAGTATTAGAATTTACAGACTCTTTGGACGGTGCTATTATCATCATAATTTACAAATAATGTCATTAAAATGTATTTTTAAACTGATTAATATTTTCAAATATGTCAAATGATGATTTTGTCTGTAATCTCACAAAATCCTCAAACAGGCATCACTTTTATGTAATCTGATTTCTCTAATCTGATGGAGAGGCCTATTGTACAGTAGAACTGAATGGATTTACTTTCAGCAAAAACATTGCATGTCTATGATGGCTTTATCTGCATGACTCTCACCTGTCCATATAAATGATCGGTGGGAACTCTAATTTCTTGTGTATCTTCTCAGGGCGTCCGAGCTGGGTGTTGAACTCAAATCTGGACAATTCAAAGGTCAGGACTGGTGGTAACTTTGAAAACCATCTCTGCAATCAAGAGAAAATACACACTTTCTTAGCACTGAGTATCAATTTATACAAACATTTTAGCAAAAAAATGAGGTGTTTTGCTCACCTCGTGGGCAGATGTAGTGGTTTGATCTGAATGCAGGGACTCAATCTCTCTCTCCACCATGGCACCTTCCAGACATTCATCCAGGTTGTTGAAACCGTTGACTTGCAGCGGGTACTGGCCAAACTGCTCAATATTGGACAATGTCTTACCTAAACACAGTCAAATGAGATTTGAGTGAATTAGAATAGACTACATATAGATTGTGGCACCATCACAAAAAAACCCTCATTGCATACCCTCGCTTCTTCTCTCTGTCACAAAGGTGCCATAGAAAAGCTGGACCATGGGATTTTCTTGTTTGTCTTCTGCGTTTCTGAAAATGAAACATTATAATAATGCAATTCATGGTTAATTTAGCTATCAGAGACTCTGCGAACAAGAATGGTTGAAAACCACAGTGCGGGTCATTTTAACATCTGACTTACTTTCCATTGGCGGCCAGCTGAAAGGCATCCTCTAGCCAGTCAAGCAGTTTGTGGGTAAACTCACTGACATCCTAAGAATTAAGAGGTGAGAAAAGAAATGCTTGGACAAGGTTACCTGGTGGTTAAGTACAGTGTGTGTGTGTGTGTGTGTGTGTGTGTTTGTTCTTGTTTTGCTATCTCTGTGAGAACTTCTGAGTTTTAGGGTGACCAGCCCTAAGCGATTTTTCTGACCGCTAGAGGGAGACAGAAACCGCAACACATTTGTAAATAACACGCAGCAAAGCCACTGCACAACGGAGGCCTACGAAGGTCAAATGGAAGGATAAATGCTAATAGCTAAGCTAAACGTACCGAAAAGTCTTGCCGGTCTCACTTTGCCAGAACTTTCTCCCACTGAAGGTTACATGTCACCACAATGACAAGTGAAGAGTTGGGTAGCAAGTGTACTAGTTTAACACGTTTACTCGCTCGCTTCATCGATTCCGCCATTATGTGAATTTTTCCGCAGCAGAATTTTGACAAAAAAGCTTTAGAAAAGAGGTGAAAACAGCAAACAGCTGGCTGCTGTGTGTGGATATTGGTTTATATCATTATGTCTCACTGAAATCTCCACATAACACACGTTTCAGGATTGTTATAAGGTCTGTTATCATTTGTTGCAGGTTAAGATTCGTCTCTTCCTGTGTGGAAAACGTACCTGGCCAGTTACCATACCCAAAGAGAATTTCAAAAATACACTCTTCTCTGTTGCAGTGCTGCTTTGCGATTTAGGCTGATAAAATGTGTATATTTTTTACATGAAAATCTTGACTAGTGTAGGTTAGAATTAGGATTAGATTTACCTCAGGGTATGGGTCAAATTTAAGGTTAGATTTGCAGTGGTGAGGGTTAAGGTTAGGAATATAGTCAGTGGAAGGTCCTCACAAATATAGCAAGACAATTTCTTGACATTTGTACCTGTTGGGCCTCACTGGTCCTGAAGGCGTCTCGCAGTAACTCCACTGCAGCAGAGGGATCCACAAACCTGCGGGTGGAGCCCACCATGAGGGCAAAGAGACAGCGCAGCTCCTGCATGAAAGCTATGTTCCTCTTGTCCTGTTAACACAAACCCAGATTCTCTTCTTTACACAGAAACTCAAGAAACTTGGTTTAGGTTTGACACATGTAAATGTGTTAGGATAACCCAGGTAACATCAATTATGAGAAATCTGGTTAAGATGCCTGGCTTAATGCCATATTAAACTTTAATGTTCGGTGTTCAGCAGTGTTTCTGTCGTTGTATATTGTGTATTAAAAGTGTACTGCAAAAAAAATTATGAATATAAATGTTCCAAAAAGTCTATCAGGTGTAAATGACTGTATAATATGTTAAATATTCAACCCACTGGTGGAGATATGCTGCACATGCTGGTGACAGTAGTTTACTCACCATGTGGCTCTTACACTTCTCCAGTATACGCTCAGACAGACAGTAGTTGAGAACCAGTCTCCTGAACACAGGCAGGTGGAACAGTGACTGCAACAAAGACAACAAAAACAAGGAGCATTAATACTCAAAACACCTTTCAAAGTGACACAAGCAAAATGGCAAGGCGGTGCATTTTTGGGTGTTCATATCCGAAAATCCTGTCTTTTTTCTAAGGCACCATGGTTGTCTCACAGTGGCGGGAATCTATTAATTTTGAACCAGAATTTATGACAGTTCAAGATTAAACTCCCTGCGTAATGTCCCAACCCCAAATTCTGGTTCAGTCTGAAATACGTAGACTTACAGAAGCAAGACTTACAGAAGCAAGGTCATGCAATACTGAAAATTTTATAATTTGAAGATCATAAACGTGCTAAAAGTAATTGGGGTTGAGAAATCTTGTCCAATTTTCCTACTTAGAGTTCATTTATTCCATTTAATTTTTCCCATGAGGAAGTCGGAATCTCCAACTTTGCAACATCTCTGGAACTCCGCATTAGTCTCTGTGACTTCAAATACGTGTTTAAAAAAAATAAACACTTTTTTTTTTACACATTATAGCTATATCTGAGCAAACACACCATGACACTGTTTCATGTTCTCAGATGCTGGTGTCCCTCATGACAATCTAAATGGATCAGTGCCAGCCAATTAGTCTTGTGTGTCATGTATGGTGAGTCACAGTGGGGCTTCTAAGCACTTATGAACACACTTTGATATATCAACTTTCCTTTTGACTAGGAAATTCTATTACAGCTTATCTCGAGTTTACTGTAATTCCTACCGCAAACGATAACATGGGAAATATGAGTGGACAACCAAATCATGTGGTCGCTCCATCTCAATCTGATAGCCTAATTGCTTTTTTGGGGGGGAAAGTGCTTTATTAGGGGTCTGGCACTATTGAAACGAAAACACACCAGTGCAACCAAAACAAACAGCATTAGCACAGACAACAAAACGAAAGGGTACAATTTGACAACCATTTGTATTCAAATTACACCCTCTCATTTGCCCATTCCTATTCCCTGATAATAGCCCTTATCCTATGGGGGGTTTTCACTTCTTAATTGATGCAAGAGCATATCTGAGTTAAATAGAGACAAACGACGGCTCCCTCTTCTCTGTGCTAATCGACAGCGATGGAAGCTCATTTCAGGCTCGGACTGAGAAGCCCATTGCTCTCTCCATCATCACAACACCGCACTATTTAATTATCCATGCAGCCTGTGCATTTCAATGAAGGCTCTGGTTTCTGCTGGGCCACCTGATAGGCTTGGCTAAATTCAGTCTGGAATGGACTTTGAATAGAATTAGCAGCACAGAGAAGTACTTTATATTTTCATTTGGAAAGAAAACACCCACACCAGCTCATCGTTTTCTTCCTCCCGCCTGATGCTACCAATAACTCAGTTAAAATTATATAGAGTTGGCATAAAGGCATGACTCGTTCTGTAGTTACAGTGTTTCTGCAGTCAAAAAACATTTTGGGGGTTCTCAACTCCTGGTGGGATATTATTATAAACCAAGTCACAGGACCATCTTTTACAGGTTTTAGAAAATAGAGAAGGGCACTAAATATATTCACCACATGCACACTAATTTGACACTGCAGAAAAACAAGGCCAGGTTACAGAGATGAGTGGAAGCCAAAAAGACATTTGCTGACTGAATACATGAATCAATGCCCTTTGAACTACTGAAGTTAGACGTCTTGGCTAAAGGCAGGAAGGGAAACTCCAAGACTATAAATAAAATATAAATGTTCACAGTAAAGTGAGGGCGCTATTTTAAACCTCAAGAGCAAATGCAGAAGTGAGACACTCTTAGAACAGGTGGATGCTAAAAAGGAGCTTAGTGCACTCGGCAGAGTGAAATCGCAGATTAATTCAAACTTTGTATTTTATGTTGCATGTTGTATGTTGCATTACTTCCACATGCGTTTTGATTTATTTATATTTTAGGCATTCACTTTGACTTATCTGATGATACAATTAGATACATGATATGCGGTTCGCGATTCAATACAACCATGAAACCATGTAATAAATAAAAGTTCAGTGACAACAAAGTCTGACTGTGCAGAATTATGTTTATGTCTCAGCCACAAATATTTCTAGCAATGGCTTTGTCTTGCTAGAACAACAATCTAGCAATTAAACAACAAAATGTGATTACAAACTGCAAATAATATAATTTCAACTTGTGAAATTGTGATGGGCAAGCCGTCTCATAAGTGATTACTACAGCAGAATAAAATATCACGATTTATTTATCTGTCCCACGATATGTATTGTCTCATTTTTGTATCGCGATATTTTGAATTTCGTTATATCGTCCCATCCCTAATGAAAATATTTTACAGCTTCAAATTATCTCTAATTATCAAATCTGAAACTTGATGTGCATATGTATCATTTGAATGCTAATGACGCCAGGTGTATTCAACCCATGCTGAACTTGTATGCATTTTTTCAAAAGACATGCTGTGATGCCTCAACCGAGACCTCATTTGAAATATTGTAGAGCAACGATGTTGTGCAAACCTACTGTGATTTTTGCAGTTTAACCCTTTTCCAGCACAAGTGCGTATCGCTTTAATTTACCCAGCTGACTGTTGATACGTCTCATCCTTACCTGGATAACAGCGCTGAACCAGCAGGTGTTGCCCACATTGCGAATGCCCACGGGCCAGTCGTCCTGACGGATCCAGTCTGCAGGGCTGCACATCTCACTCTGGGCCTCACACCTCTTCCTCTTCACTCTTGCTGTATTCTCCTCAGCACTGGCCTCCAGAGCCCTGGGATACATCGAATTACCCATTAGTGAGTTGTTGATGGACCAACTCTACTCAACTCTGACGTGACTTTGTTAGATTTCCAATCCTGTGTATAGGGATACCCTTTATGACTTGGAAAATTCCACCCTTGGATACTCTTACACTGTTATGTATCATCAATCGGTAATGTTCAATGCTTCTCAGGAGCTATTTTATGATGAAGTGTTTTCATTTAGGAAAGGAAGCAGACAATAGTGAGTGAGAAAAAGGGTATCGATGTCCTGCAAAGTAGCGTGAAGAATCCTTTCGCAGCTTTGAGCAGAGTAGAAAATCTTAGGAAAAACAGAAAGAATTAATGATGTAGGATAGCTTTCTACAAAGACCCATTTAAATTTGTTAAGGCTGTACTTAGTAAAGAGATGGGTAGCAGACTGACAGCAACGAAGCAGGAACTAGAGGATCACTTAGAAAAGGTGCACATAGACAAGGAACATTATAGGGACATAGGGCTGCCATCAACTATTCCACCAATTGGAGGAACAGACCACCAGATGGATGTTAGCTCCCCCAAGTGAAATGAGATGCAAAATGTAGAAATGTGCACAAGGGCTTCATCGGCCCCAGGGCCAAATGGAGCCATCCACAGGTTCTATAAAAGCACCCCAGATGCATTAAGATTCTTATGGAAGCTCATGAAGTTAGCATGGAAGAAACCATTTATTCCTAGATCATGGCGTACAGCAGGAGGGATTCTCATTCCCAAAGAGAAAGATTCAGCAGATATAGTCAATTTCAGCCTATTTGCCTTGTTATTTTCCTGTAGAAGGGAAGATGTTTTCTAGGGTGCTGTATCAGTGAGGCAAAAATGGAACCCAAGAGAAGTAGTTCAGCAGGCACATGCTACAGTAGTAGCATGTTTGCTGGGATGTTGATTGTTTTGTTGGCTTGTTAGCTTGTCCTTACAGCATTCTATCTGACAAAGTGGTTAGTAGCAGCATGGTTGCTCTGGTTTGTTAGTACTAGTAGCATGGTTGCTAGTATATTGATTCTTTAGAATGATGATATGATGGCTTGTTAGCTTCTGGATGCCTGTAGCATGCTAGCTGACATATTGTTTGCAGGTAGCATGGTTGCTCTGGCTGTTTGTTAGTAGCATGGTTGCTGCTATAGCCCATTTATTCTTTAGAATGTTGATTATTGGCTTGTTGATACAATTCAGTTTCTGACTTGCTGAGCAGGCTGTCTCAAGCCAGCAGAATCAGCCGCCCCTCTAGCCTATAATTGTTGATACAATTCGGTTTCTGAACTGCTGAGCTGGCCAGAAGTTTTCAGCCATCCCATTAGCCTGTTGTTGTCGTAATCAATATCGGGTTTAGAAATAATTTGAGTAATGTTGAGTAATGTTGGCGAATTACAGCCTAAGGGTAAGTCCAGGGTAGTTAAAGTGACCCTTGCTGTATTTAGTCAAGGGGGGTGGTTCTGGGAGGCCAGAAATGATTGCTGAGCCTAGTGGGCCTAATTCAACTAAACATCTGTGATGGGAGGTGCCACGATTTGTTCACCAATGTTAACAAATAACCACAATCACCAGTGATAAGGAAGCATCTTATGTTATGAATGCTGTGTGTTCAGGCTGCAAGTTGTAGGATAGCCAGTGTCCCAGTACCTATTCAGTTCTCTCTCCTCCTCCTGGGCATTGTGGGACTCCTGCAGGCTAAGCTCTATGGCAGTCTGCAGTTCATCTTTAGGAAGTCCTGAAGAAACAGGCAATAATGTCACAAGCAAGATCCCAAAATATGGTCTGAAACAGTTTCATGGTAAATCATAAGAAAATATAGGACATGACACAAATGTATGAAATAGGCCTTCTGCCATGTTAGTGACTCTACAGTTGGATTGGAATTGGAAATATCTCTGCATGACCAGTTGGCCGATTATCCACAGAACTAAGAAAACCAAACAACAAAGGCAACAAAATAGACCTAGGAATGCAATGCATAGGTACATAGGTGCAAGATACACAACTGTCAACAGACCTTTTTCACAAACATGGCTGACGACTTCTGCAGGGTATAGATCAGTTCTCACCACTGCCGGCAATGTTGAAGCCAACTTTCTGTCACCTCCGACTCTGTGATCACGTATTTTGTGTTTCAATATAGCAACACAATACAACTGTTGTCATTGATATATCTTTCAGTTTCTGCTGTCAGACGACAGCACCACCATAAAAAATTATTTGATTGAGGGTCACAAAATAACTAGCTAACTGGCTAACCAAGGCTAACGCAAATTTCTGTGCGGTGCTGTTGCTTTCCGGGTTGTGAATATAAATACGTTGGTTGTTTCGCCATGTCGTTTTCACAGACTGGCTTTTTTGGAGCTCTTTTGACATACCCTGTTTGGACTCATTGTTAGCAGCAAGAGGCCTAGCTATGGAGCTCGCCATTTCAGCCAACAGCTGACTCAGAAGTCAATAGACAAATTATATATAGGTCCAAAATCACATTTATCCTTTAAAGCTGCACTAAGCGATTTTCCGACCACTAGAGGGTGACAGAAACTGCAACACATCTGTAAATAAAGCACAGCAAAACTGCTGGACTACGGAAGCCACTAAGGACAAACCGTGCATAAATGCTAATGGATAAGCTAAACATATCTATAGGCTACCAGGCTCGCTTGCCAGATTTTTCTCCCGCTGAAGGTCTCACAAAGACAAGTGAAGAGGTAGGTAGCAAGTTTACCCGCTCGCTTCATCGATGCCGCCATTACGAGAATTTTTTTTCATGGATGGGAGGGGGTGGGTGCCGTTTTTAACAGCGAGGGAGTAGACCAGCTAGTTAAAAAAAACAAAAAAACAAACAAACTACTGAATGGGCCAGGAGGAGCTCTGACAGCAAGCTTTAGAAAAGTGTGGCTATTGAAATATCATTATAGCTGCGTTTCGACCGCAGGAACTTTCCCCAGGAACTAGGAACTTTTGCAGGAACTACGTGCGTTTCGACCGCAGGCACCAGGGTCTAAATTTAGTTCCGGGGCCGTTTTTTTACCCCGCAGAAAGTCCCTGCTAGGGGGGTAGTACTTTCTGAAAGTACCAGGAACTATCGGGGGTGGGGCTGTTCTGCTGAAGCGTTCTGATTGGCTCAGTACTCGCCACACTTTATTTGTAAATGTCCGCAAACTGGCTGCTTGTGTTTTTTGATGCGACAAGACACAACGGAGCAGAAGAAAGTGTACGACCGCTGGACCGACGAGATGCAGGCCTGGCTTGCCGTCTATGCGGAGGACGAAGTGCAGCGGGGACTGGAAACAGCGACCCGCAGTGAGAAAGTTTTCATGAAGGTTTCCAGGCGGTTACGTGAAG